>PVJO010010676.1:0-63028 GCA_004026905.1 Hystrix cristata | reverse complement strand
CACGTGGTACCACTCACTAAATACTGCCAATTATTTGCTTCCACAAATACCTCCTTGAAGATCTTCATAGTCATTCAGTTAACATGTTCTTCTGCTCTGTCCTCACTCTACTTTGTTGGTTAAACTACTAAATCTTGCTTTGTTTCAGGTTTATATATTTTATCTCCATTTTACGTTTTGAGATATTCTTAGTATATGTGTCAATAAAAAACTAGTTAATGAAATGAGCTGGAAAAGAAGAAACCTGAGATTTTACTTTAGTTATCTCAGCTTTATTCACTTTTCCCAATGATTCCTATGATTTTTGTACTATGTATTAATTAATTTTATGTATTTTATTAGAAAATTAGAATTTCTCAAAACAACTTATTGATAAAAGATCTAAAACTAGCTGCTTAGATAAACAAATATTGAATCAAAGTAACCTTTATGCTCCAATTTCTAAATCAGAATTCTACGGATGGGGAAACACTATAAGACCATTGACTGCATTCAACTCATTTTACCCAAAGGAATAATAGCAGCAGTAAAAGCAAACGGACTTTCTCCCCAAAAAACTGAGACCAACATTTTCATATTTCAAAAGAACAGTGAATATACCCTTTGTGTTGGTACTTCAAAAAAAAAAAAAATCCCAGATTGTAAATGACAAAAAATTTCCTGTAAGGAAAACTTTATTTGTTCTAAAACTTTATATTTAGAACACAAAGCACTAAGAGAATCTGGGAAATAATTTTATTTGTTTTGGGGGTTTTTTTGGGTTTTTTTTTTTTTTTTTTTTTTTGGTTCTGGGGATCAAACTCAGGGCCTTGTGCTTGTGAGGCAAGTACTCTAACCACCTAGCTAAATCCTCAGCCCTGGGAAATAATTTTAAAAGGTTAATCTAATAGTGAAGCTAAAAACAGACATCTATTTAATAAATTCTTTTGACAAACATATTAACTGTCTTTTACACAATGAATTTCAACAGAAATTGTCCCCTTTTGTGTCTCCCAGCTACTCTAGTGTCTAGGGAAATAATAAAGGAACATCTAAATATCATAGAAACAAATTAGGAATAAAGACACATGAAAAAATCAAATATAATTTGCCTACATTTTAATAAATATCAAGACCTTCAAGTCCAGCAGCACATTTCAAAAAATAAAAGATGATATTAAACTGTAATTTGGAAGAAAATAACAGAGTTATATGTCAGGATTTCAAATGGACACTTTCCCCAATTGTACGTTATTATTAATTTATGAATCATAATTGCTTTCTGTTCATTTCCTATTAATATTTTTTTCTAGTGGGATATTATTCAGACAGAAGAAGTTTATATTAGTTTCAATTATTTTTTTCATTCATTCATTTATTTATTTGCATGACACTGGGGACTATGCATGCTATGCAGTCACTCTACCACTGAACTAAGGCTTTCACTGAGTTGCAGAGGCTGGCTTTGAACTTGTAATTCTCCTGCCTCAGGCTCTTAGTTCATAGTAACGCAGATGAGTACCACCCCACCTTGCCTATATCAATTTATTTAATCAGAACCCTAAGTGGTTTTTTTTATAAGAATCATTGAAGAACATTGTTAAAATGAAGAATTTCAGCATTATATTATACATACAAACTGACATTTTCTAGTAGAGACAAAGCAATCTTACTTTTGAACTTCTTCATCTGCCTCAGATTCCATATAGAGGGCAAATTAGTGTTACCATCAATAGCTAGAAGTGGTAAATAGTGTATTTGATTGAAGGGGCTGCTGTTTGCATGAACCATTTAAGGGTAAAAATCTGTGAAACTTCTGAATGATGGCAGATACTGTAGCAATTGAGTAGAGTTAGAACCTGCAGGATACTTTTCTAATCAAAATACTAAAGAGCGAAACAGGAGAACGGAAAAGGGAAATCATTAATTGAGCCTTTCTCTGTGGCATAAATCCTATTGGCTGTTCTATAAACATTATACCACTACTTTTAACAAAATTCTATAAAGGAAACAATTTTATTCAAATTATTCTGATGTGATGATAAACTCTGTGTTATTATATCCTCAAAGTCACATAAGTATCAATCATACATATCATATTTAAAGCCTAAAAATTTATATTCTGTCATAAATTCTATGCTAGGCCTTCAGAAGTATAGACAACATATAAAATTTCTGGTACCAATTTAGTTACCATTATACTCCAGAAGATTTAAGCAATCAGTATAAAGTACTATTCTCCATCTAATCTTACTGTTCAGAAACAATGAGTTGAAAAATGTATGTGATAAAATTTGGGGAAGAAAATTGAAGATAGAGTCTTAGTGTTTCTAATTGTAAAAGACTGAAGATAATGTTTAGGTTTGTATGTTTCTATATTTGAAGGGAATAGATAAGTAAAAATAACACCAAAAAAAAAAGACAAAAATTAGAAATCTGCTGTTATGTTTTCTCAAATGATATTTTTAGTCAACAAAATGTTCATGAAGTAAAAAATGGCCTCAGGGTGAAGATCAAATTCAGAGCATTTCCAGTAGAATGTAACCTCCAGGAAAAGTTTAGATAAAATATATAGTGATAAGTTCCAATAAAGTACTACTAGAACTAATAAACAAATACAGTAAAATAGCAGCATCTAAAATTACCATATAAAAATTACCATTTCTGTACCCTAACAATAAACTATCTGGAAAAGAAAGCAAGGTAACTATTTCATTTATAATAGCAATTTTAAAATATTGAGTAATAAATTTACCCAAAGAAGTGGAAGACCTGTGCTCTGAGAACTATAATTTTTGCTAAAAGAAGTTGAGAACACAAACATAAATGAAACAATGTCTTTCATTCTTAGAATGGCCATATAACTCAAAGTGACTTACAGGTTTAATGAAATTCATATTAAAACCGAAGTGACATTTTTCAAAGAAATAGAAAGAAAAGCAAAATAGAGAAGTCAGTCTTAAAATTGTGTGGAACCACCAAAGATCCTCCAAGAGCTAAAACAATGTTGATTAAAATAAGTGAAAGGCCAGTGGTATCCCATTAACCAGATATCAAAATATACTACAGAGCAGTAATCATTCAAATAGTATGGTACTGGCATAAAAGTAGACACAAAGATGGTTAGGACAAACTACAGAATCCTGAAATGAAACGATGCACTTTTGCCCAGCTGAGCTTCAAAAAGCTTCTACGAACCTGCAGTTGAGAAAGGACAGGCCTTCTACAAATGGTTTTGGGAAAACTAGACTCCAGGTGCATAAAGATGAAACCAGTTCATACACTATTAAGGTAAATATTGGAAATTATGAGAGTCATTAGACATTTTATCATGGTGGCTGAATGAAAGTTCAATACAAAACATAATATGTATGCCTATATACTACTGAACTTCCCTCAAAGAATTATAATAAAGTTTTAGCTGAGCGTGGTGGTGCGTACCTGTAATCCCAGCTACTCAAGAAGTTGGGGCCAGCATATTGTGAGTTCTAGGCCAGATTTGGCAACAAATTGAACCCTTATGCCAAAAAGAAAGAAAGACAACGCACATGAGAGAGAGAGAGTGAGAGAAAGAGACAGAGAATGATGGGAGGGAGGAAGGGAGGAAAGAGGAAATTAGCAAGCTGAGATTGTTTTAGGTGGGTCTAGCTCAAGTTTCTCTCATAAGCTTTTAATCAGTAAGAGTCAGCCAAGACTGAAGTTATTCAAAGTTTGACTGAGGAAATGAAGCTTCTGAGTAGCTTGCAAAATCACTGACATGAGTCTCTCCACAGGGTCCACTTACAGCACAGCAACTGACTACCACAAAAAGTGTGTGGGGAGAAAAAGAGACAGAGAGAGAAAATATGCATTATCTCTATAATTTGGTATTTGAAAGGATATCCCATCGCTTCCGTTGTACCATAGTCACTGGAAGTGAATCACTACAAATAATACACACCCATGCGGAGACGATTATATAACCATGTGGATACTTTAGGCCGGGATAGTAGAGGGCTATCTGAGAAATTTTAAGCACAAAACAGAAGAAAATGAACCTATAACCTTTACATCACGTTCAATAACTAAAATTCCAATCTGTGCTGGCACAAAGTCCTAAATCTAAAAGTAAAATAATAGCGTTCCTAAAAAGAAACTACAAAATGATTGGCTTCATGATGTTATAATGAAGAAATATTTATTTCAAGCAGAATAAAATAAGTAACCATAATAATGTAGTGTAAGTGAGGTGCCATTATAATTAGGAACGTCACCAACATTCTAAGATGGTCTCGTGGTAGTAAAAATCAAGCCACATTTTGGGACAGAATATTTTGATAGCCACGTACTCAGTGAAACATTTATAAATAAATAAAAGGCAAATCAATGGTAAAAATAATTCAAGAACCAAAAATATTTAATACATATTTAGCAGAAGAGGTTATGAAGGAGCTGAGGAGGACTTAAAAAGGTGTTCGGTTCTTTTAACCGTTAGACAAGTGATAAAAATCTGGAGATATTACTGCACTTATAAATGAATGGGATGCAGTCAACAGGATCCAAGCGACAGGCAGTAGAGACGGTGAGAATCCTTGATCGCATTGCACATCGGCAGTGAAACTCTGAGTTTCATCCACTTTTGAAACAAGTTCGGCAGTACCAAGACTAAGCTAAACAACAAGACAACCCCACACGGCCCGGTGGCACATGAACAAACATTCATAGTATCTTTATTTGTGGTAAGGGCGTCAGGGAAAACCATCAATAATGAGGAGCGCTAGCAGCATACTCACACAGAGGATCATTACATAGCAATAAAAAAGAGGGTCAATAAAAAAGATATAAAAATATTAAGTGGGAAAAGTAAAAAAAAAATTGAGAGGGCAGAGAAGGAAGGAAAGAGAGAGAGATCCTTCTTTATAGTTTTGCTGGGTGAAGTTGGGTAACATCCAGAAGCAGTACATGGTGCTAGTAATAGCTACTTTAGAGAAATTTTCTGTATATTGATTCTGTGGTAGTTATAATGGTCCATCCACAGTAACATTTATTTGATGTACATACTTAAGATTTAAATGTATGATACACTCGATTGCAAATACAAATTTAATAAAAGAAGACTAGCATGTGCATTGCTTTCTGCTTTGATGTGATGTACCACTTAAATTTTAAAATTAAATACATAAGACTATTGGCAATTCTGCAAAACTGTGCTGCTGTGGTGCGAGTTTAAGAACAAAATGCAGGATATATTTAAAAGAAATAATGTTTGAGGTAATGGGATGGCCAGTGGTGAAGACTAATTTTTCTAACCTCACTTCTGCATTATCACAAAATCGAAAGATAGCGGCCCGGCCTGGTGGCACAGGCCTGTATTCCTGGCACTCAGGACGGTGGGATTTTGTCTTTAGTTATAAAAGTCAGTTTGGAAATTCAGAACTTTGATTACACGTATGCTCATATTTACTTTCAATTTTACAGCATGGGTGCTGTTGATTCAACGAACTGGTTGCTAATCCATGGGAAAAGGCCACATTGGAGTTTTAATTTTGGCTAAAATTATTATTTACATATTAATAGCAGTGATACTCACCACAGTTAATTTACTAGACAAGCGTTGCCCAGTTAGCACATTGCCCACTATAGTGAAATACATTAAAAGTTCAACTCAGTGAAGCAGAGAATAGAAGGCACTTGCGAGACCTGGAAGGTGTGAGAAATGGGGAGATGTTGGTCAATGGTACAAGCTTTCGATTATAAAATGAATGAGTTGAGTGGTCTAATATATACCATGGTTACTATAATTAATAATACTGCATTAATTATTGACATTTGCCAAGACAGTAGATTCTAAGTCTTCACACCACGTATACACGCGTGCACACACACACACAAATGGCAACCATGTGTGATGTTGGATATGCTAATTAGTCACACTTGTTGTAAAATGTTTGTGTATACCAAATCACCACGTTGTATATCCTGAGTACTCACAATTTTCATTTGTCAATTGAAGTTTTTAAGATTTCCCTTGCCTTTAAAAATAGTTCTTTTTCACATGTCTGTATATAATTCTATGTATTCTTTGGGGAAAAAAAAATATCTGTTCCGATCCTTTATCTATTTGCTAAGTGTTAAAGTCTTGCCACATTGTCCAGTCCAGCCTCGAACTCCTGGACTCATGTGATCCTTCTGCCACAGGTTCCCAACTAGACAGGTGTACCTGTGTGTGGCACTACACACGGCTATGAATTTTAATTGGGCCATTTATATGTCTTGGCCTTTGAACTGGGTAACATATATTTTCACATTAATTTCTTAGTGGATATAGGGTTAGCAAATATTTTCCTCACACTGCCTTTTCATTTTGTTCATTGTTTCTTTGTTTTATGGAAATGTTTTAATTTTTTTTTTAGATTTTAATGGTACATTTTAGATATACACAGTGATAATATTCATTATAGGGAATTTGTATCTGCACATGATATATCTTGCTGCTTCTTTAATAAGGACTAAAATGTTTTATATTGGGAAAGGGAAGAAATTGTTCAAATGAGAAGGGGAACAAGGGGGGGAAGAAATGGAGGGACAAGACTAATAAGGTGGGAAATGTTTATTTTTTTTTAAATGAGTCTTATTTGTTTATTTTTGCTTTTAATACATGTGCTTTTGGTATCATATAAAAAAGACACAGACAAGTCCAAATCGAAGAACTTTCTCCTTATATTTTTTCCAAGAGGTTTATACTTTCATTAAGTTGTAACCCATTTAGAGCTGATTTTTGTCTGTTAGGTTTATTCTTTCCCTTTTGGATGTCCAGGTTTCCCGACGACGCTGAAGAGTCTGGCTTTTCCTTTTAGTAATCTTGTTGAAAATTAGATGTACACATACACATTCTTACCTTCAAGAAGAGATACTCTGATCACAAAGCCGATTCTCCCGGGTCCTCCACGCCTTGCAAAGTGATGCTCATGGGCAATTACGTTTCCTCTCTCCTTCGATAAACGCGTGTTCAAGGCAGACCACATCCCAAGACAGCTCGACTGTGCTTTCTCACACTCTCTTCTTTCTTTCTTCATATTTTATTAGTGCATGTTAATGTTACATGGTGATGGGGTTTATTTTTGGAAGCTGGTATATGGAATTAACATAATCGATCTCTTTCCCTTTCCCCCCGTCTTGCTTATCTCCTTCCCTTTCTCCGGAAGTCTCGTCGTCTGGTTTCTGTTTTCTCTGTTTTATTTCAATTAATTAATTATTTATGTATTCTTGTAGGTTTCTTATATAAAACATGTGATACGTGGTTTTCTGCATCTGACTAAATTCCCTTAAGATGGGGTTTTCCTGCCTACAGCCTTCCTTCTCTCTCTCTTCTCTGTCTTTCTAGGTGTCTCAGTCCCAGGACTTGAACCTGGCTAAGGAGTCTTGGGGCGCCTCCTCCTTTTAAACTTTACTTCTCCACGCGCATTCCACTTTCCCAAGCCCAGACCCCAAATTTGCCAGTTCGCCCAACCGCCGGCTTTCGGGCCAGACTGTTCCGCTGAGAACGTACAGGCCGGCAGGGGTCATTACAGGGTGAGAGAGGGCGAGAAGGCCGAGGTTTTCCTGTGGGCTGGTTCGCAGGCAGCTCGCCGGCTGGGTAGTCTCTGGAAGCCCTGTGTGGGAAATTGCATCTGCACCCTGATCTTTCTGGCTCTTATCTCTTGAGGCGGCTGGGTACATTAATCCTAGCTCTTATCTGAGACAAATAATAATTTTTAAAAAAAGAAGAAAACGAGATTTTGTGAGATAGTAAGAAAGGCAAATCCTTGTATATGATGTATGGGTGTGTAAATTGGGATACAAGTTACTGAAAACAATATAGTGATTCCTCAAAATGATGAAAAATGCAAGTGCCATATAACCCAGCTACCATCTGCTGATTATATAGCCAAAGAAAGCCAAATCATCATTTTTATCATTTTTCCAAGATATCTGCATTCCCATGTTTCATTTTAATGGCATTCTCAACAGCCACAATAAAGGAACTTGAAGTACATTATGCTAAATCGTACATGATCACAACAAGAGAAATATAGACTGACCTGAATTATCTGTAGAATCTGAAAAAAGTAAAATACGTAGCAACAGCAAGTAGAGAAATTATTATAGGAGGTGGATGAAAAGGAGAGAATTAGGTCACAGGGTACAATATGAGGGGTGCTGTTAATAATCCTGTACTCTAATCTGAAAATTGCTAGAAGAGTAGATTTTAGGTACTCTAACCACAAAAAAAAAAAAAAAGGAAATGTGAGATGATGACTATGTTAATTTGCTGGACTGGAGTTATAATTTCACTGTGCATATATGTATATATAAACACATCACAACATATACCTTAAAATATATAACAAAGAAGGAAAACTTCATGTTTTATGTAAAGGAGTATAAGTCAAAGTGACACAATTCGAGTTTTTTTTTTTTTAATTTGTTTTTGTAATTGTTCTTGTTGTTTTGTTTTTAGGCTACATTCATGGCATAATTTTATTTTTAACCCATTCTTTTGAGGCATTTTCAACATCACTCTTACCAATGTCTTCAGCTAAAGAGAAGATTGTTGAAAAATCTCCACAGACAGAAAACCAGGAATACTGGTTACAGCTTGTAGACATCACTTGTGTTACAGATTGTTTTTCTTTTTTATGTCATATGAAAAATGCATTTCAAAAATGAACAGTGGAGTAAGAGGCCAAGACACAGACATGCTCCCCTATTTAAAAAACAATGCTTCCCTTCTTGAGTGTCCAGAATGCCACCTCGCTCCTTTCCCTTGACAAAACAGTTTCACGTTATTCTCCTCACGTGGTTGAGGTTCACAGTCATCTCAGCTGGCACCAGTGGAATATAGAGGCATTTTGCTCCACTTCAAAGCTGGAAGCACATTTTTTTCTGTCATTCTGTCAGCCCAAAGATAGAATATAGAGTACACAGACTGAAGAACCAAGTGGACAGCCAGTGAGGCCGTCTTCCCACAGAAGAGCGTTACTGAGAGCAGGAGTGGCCGCTGCAGGGGTCACTGGAGCAGACCCTTGAGCTTCAGACTTCTCTGGAGGGTCACTTAATGGAGTGTGTCTGCCTCCTCCAAGTACCCTTTCTTTTCCTCCAGCGATGAATGTGATTCACTTACTCCCTAAAGTTCAGTATTCGCCTTTGTAATTCTCCAAAGCAAGAAATCTCCACATATTTCTCTTCACTTGTTCCCTTCCAGTTTGTAAAAGTGAAAAGGGATCCAGCTTATTCAGAATCCGTCTGCCAGAGAGTTCTCTTGTCACACTGCCTGGTTCTTGTTTGTAATTGCTCAAGAGTGTCGGTTTGTTCAAAGCGAGCTGTCAATATATTTATCTGCTCGCGTGCCTGCGCCTTCCTGCACGTTACCCTCTGCCATCCTGCCATTTACAAGCAAATCTCAGCATCTTGTGCTAAATGGTTCTTGCTGCCTGTTTTTCCGTCTCTCTCCAGAGGCAGGGTAGGGATGATGAAAAGAAATGTTTGACAAGTTCTGAGTCAAAAGGGCAATAGAATTCTGTCTAAGCCACTCCTGACAGCATTAAAGATACAGAGATAATATGAGTAGTGTTTTTTAATTTAAAAACCCTCAAGATTTTTTCACTTAAAGAGAATCATGTACAATATTTATTAAAATGTATTTAGGTATTAAAAATTTGACTTTTTAGTCATTTTGGAGAGAAGTGTACTAGATAAAGAGTATGAGAACATTTAAGAAAAATATATAACTGTCATAAAAGTTCTGTTAAATATATTTTTCTATTAATATCTTATTAGGCTTCTGCCTAAACGATTGGCATTGACACACACACACATACACACACACACACACACATACATACACATATATATACTGATATACACCATATATACATATATATATATATTCATTCACTAAATAGTTTAGTTCATTTATTCGGTATAACAGATATCTGAGAAGAGACATGATAGTTAGACTTTTAAATTTTTTTAAACTTTGTTTTGGCCAGGGAGTTGCTGGGGATTGAACTCAGGGCCTCATCACTGAGCTAAATCCCCAACTCCCTTAGACTTTAAAATGCTTAAGTTATTCACACACCCAGACCCATGCATACCACATACATGTGTGTATAAGTATATGCATATGTGAGATGGTGGGCTTCAAAAAAATACTCAAATTTCAGTGTACATTGAGATCCTAGTACTCACAGCAGACAGACTAAAACACAGTAATGTGCCAAACTCAGGAAGGAGATAGTTCAGAATGTAGTGAAAAGCACCTTTTCTAGGTTTGTACTGAGAAAGGGGAAAGAAAGACTCTTTCTGGAAATGTAGTTTCATGAAAAAAAATTGATATTCTTTGAAAAGTGGTTATTTTTGAAACAGAAAACCTGGATGATGTACTTTAAACAAAATGAATGCAATATAAACCAATGTATGTTTTGCTTCCAGGTATCTGCCTAGCAAAAGAGCTTATTTATTGGAATATTTGCATTTATGTCATAATTTCAAAGATTGTTTTGTAACATCTAGCGAATTAACTGTACGGAAGTCTAGGCCTTTGTTTCCAGCCTGCGAAAGAAATGTCGGGTTTCTTTTTCTAAGTAGGACAAAAGGAAATATGAAGGAAACTGGAGATCAAATGCGCCAGTTTGAATTGCAGAAGGAGGATGGTTTTCCTACAGTTGAGATGAAACACTATAGAAGAAAGAGTTAAGGATAGAGAGGAGAGTAGATTAGTAATTGAAAATAATAGGCTATAAATTGGCTTTTGTTAATAACAAACAGAGTCAAGGTGGAAAATGTCAAGATGTGTTAAGTAATTCCTGTTTCTGTGCCTTTTATTCAGATTATGCTCTCAAAAGTTTCCTGCACCTCATTCCTATTTTTTTTTTTATTTTGACAGCTAGACTAGAGACTGAGTTTTTGTTTTGAAAAACTCAAAGAAGTTTGATTGACAGGCATATGTAGCCATGGATCAAAAGAGAATTCGTACTTGAGAGAGCACCTGAGCTTGAATAGCTCTCAAAAACTGGACAGAATTTAAAAGTAGTGGACTAAGAGACAAACTGCCACACCAAACAAAAGTGGAAACTACAGAAAGCAAAATAAATGATAAAATGCAGTGATAGTTCTACTAATCAGAATTTTGGAAGGCAGCACCTAATTTCTGTGTATTATGATTCCAACATACAGTTCTAAAACAGCTAGTTCATAAACACTAACTTAACAGTAATATATTACCTCTGTCCACGTTTAGTTGGTCATATGCCCGACTTTATTGAGAAGCCAATATACACATCCGGAAGCCTTAACACTACTGATAGCTTGTCTTTGCTGAGTGAACCCTTGAGCAGATTCGGCCAAACAGTCTTTGATTGACTCGTAATTTGTAAACACATTTGCTGCCCTCGCTCTTAACCAGGTAAATGTGCACTTTAAAAGTCAAGGAAAAAGTGAGCTAAATAAAGCAGGCAGTTTTAATCAGGGTTGCGAGAAGTCCAGGGCCCACCGGGGCACAGCTGCTCCTTACTTCCGAATTTAGTGATTTACACGTTTATACTCTTGAGGCAGTTCACATGGCCGTCCTGTTGATTTCAAGTTTGAGAAAAAAGACTGTTAGTAAAAAGAGAGGGCCCTCAAAAAAGTGTTTCACACAACTGTTGATAACTTTTTAAAAAATGTATTTATTATTAGTACATTATGATCACATTCCTCATGGGGAGTTTGTACTTGTACATAATATATCTCAATTCCTTTTTCATACATGTTTTCGCTTCTCCCTCACCCTTCTTTCTATCTCTTGGTCCCCTTCATATTTGGAAAAGATTTATCTTCCTACTTTCTATTACTCATCTTTTATTTTGCTCTTTATTTATATTTTTGGTTTCTCATTAAAGAGAAAGCAATTACGACCAGGATTGGTCATAAGCTTGATATTTAAGTGAGCATGTTAGGCCTTCTTATTGCTGTGGCTAATACGATAGTGAATTTTGACTAAATTTTATGTTAATCGGTAGTCTTCATTTTAAACCAGAGGGTATGAGAAGTTGTGAGAACTCACTCAACATTTATATTGGTGTTTTAAATGAAAAACTATTTAAAGCAAATGCAAATTATTCTCTTTTTATTTTGATCTTGTAAAATTTTATAAATTTTAGGAAGGGTTTAAAATTCTGTTTAAATTATATAGTCTAGCAATATTTTGCTTGAACTGTACTCCTAGATGGAAATTAAACATCACATGATGATAAAATAATTCTTTCTCAAACTCATGAGATGTAATTTGTTTTAAACATTGGAGAATATTTTCAAGTGTATGTATAAGAAGAGTTCTCAAAAAGGTTAATTTTGTATTCACTGCCTAGAACTGGGTATTTGTCAGACTAAGCCCCTATAAAGGCTAAATATATAACACCTTGCAAACTACACGTTAAGGAATAGCTTTAGAATTAGATGTAGAGCTTAAAATCCTTTCGAATATATTCTCATTATGACAATAGCATTTCTGCTTTTTAAAATTTTTATGTTTTCAATTTTTATTGTTATTAGTGTATGTTTGCTGAACATAATGATTACATTCCTCGTGAGGAGTGGGGACACGTACCTAACACATCTCAGTACTTTTTTCATCCTCTTTTCCTCCCCTCCCCCCTCTTCCCTCTATTTTTTTGTCCCCTTCCCCCTTGCAAAAGATGTATATCACTGTTTCTTATTATCTGTCTTTTATTTTACTCTTTATTCAGATTTTGGATTTTTCATATAAGTGAAGCCATACATGATAGTTAAGCTTGTGTATCTAATTTATTTTACTTAGCATTAGGGTTTCAAGGTACATCCATTTTCCTACACGCAACTCATTTATCCTTGTTTATGGCAGAATAGCAATCTACCACCTTTTCTTTATCCGTCCATCTGCTTATGGACATATAGGCTACTTAAACTATCTAGCTATTATGAATTGTATTGCTATTAGCATGGGTATACATGTATTACTTTAATATGACATTTTTGATTCTTTCAGGAAGATATCCAGAAGGGGACTAGCTGTGTCAAATTGAATTTTCCTTTTTTGTTTTTGAGGAATCCCCATGAGGTTAGCAACTTTCCTCCGGCATGCCTTCTCACCACGACGTTCTGCTTCACCTCAAACCCACAAATGAAACAAACAAACAAACAAACAGAAAGCAAAACAAAACAAATTGTCTTACTTTAAATTTTTATGTCAGGTATTTTTATCACAGTTATATAAAAGTCACTAAATATATAAATAGATATATGATTGGAAAAGTATAGAAAGACAGAAATGAGACAAATTTTTAATAAAAACATAACATGAAAATAACACCATCTCAAGTGGAAGGACTGCAAATAAAAACACTGTAAATAAAATATAAAAGACCAATGACTAATTAGAAAATACTTATTTCATCTTCTAACATTTAAATATCTTCTAAAAATAATAAATAAAAATAATCCAACAAGTCTATTGGAAAATTGACTAGATATGGGAAGAGAATTGTTACCAAAAATAAATTCAAATGAAAGTGCCAAATCCTATGTATTAGAAAACCAGAATGTTGTAATAAATGTAGATGAGTCTTGCCATATAGAAAGATGATCAATTTTCTTATCAAGTAAGATATATACGATGAATTCTATTCATATGTTATAATTTTCTATAAGAATGGCAGACTCTAATAGTTTGAGCATACTTTGCTGACAAGCCAGGAGAATCATATAAGGTCACAGAGAGGATTTTGAAAATATTTAACATACTTATGTATTTTTACTTTAAACTAGCAGTAACAATTCTAGTAAAGTTTTTCAAAATAAAAAGAATCTTAGAATTTTATGCATCAACCGCCTCACTGAACATTAATGACAAAAGACTAGAAACAATGCAAATGTGTATTAATAGGGAACTGACTAAACAATGTATTGTTTGTCCACATAGTGGAAACTGTGAAGCCATACGAAGGAATGTGAACCCTTCTTTGTATTACTATGAAGGAGATCATGAGGATATTTATTGAATCAAAAAGCAAGATGGAGAAAAATGCACAAATTGTGCTACCATTTTTATGTTATTTTTGTGCTACTGTGAAGTTGAGAGAGGCTTCAATATTAATTTGTATATATGTTTACTCTCATTGGAATAATAGTGAAAAACTAAATTACAATTTAAAAAATAATTATTGTTATGGAAATAGGAAAAAGGATCTAAGAAATAAACCTAACTATACCTTGGTAGTGGGTTTATGACACTATTCCAAGTGGCTTTACACATAGAAAATTTTCTCTGTGTACTTGAGACACAAAGTATTTGAGGAATCGCACTTCTCCTGACTTGCTCCCTTCTGTAAATTAAAACAGAAGTTATAATTGAATCTTGTGATATAGTGGAACTTTGCTTTTAGGTTATTGCATTCAGTGGCATGCACTAAGGCTGCCATATTTTTGTGTCAGAAAACAAAAGTTACACATAAATCTCTAGTGAAGTTCCTGCCACGCCTGACAAGGAGCAAACACAGCAGGAGACTGAGGTGCAAGGGAAATCGGAAATCGGTAGCCATCAGAAGTTCCAAGTAGTTGCCTGGTTTAGCTAACACATTTAAGACCTTATTCTTCCTACTTCGATGTTCCGTAAGTCACTTTTATTCATTTTATTATCATGATAAAACCTATTTACCTCCAGAAACTTCTATGACAATAAAATGAGAAAATACTTGAAAGTTCTTTGAAAGTATTTTTACTAATAAAAGGGATGGCACAGTGGATACAAAAGCAAATTTAATACCTATGCATTATTTTGAGGCAATTAAAGTAAATTCAGTTTTTTTTAGGAGAGGAAGCAGGCATGTGAACTATTTTTAGAAGCATATTTTAAGGAATTAAACAGTAAGTTTTATATCCCCACATAAATTACCGTAGTATATTTGCACTACTTTAAGACTCTTCAGATAGACCAGGGGATCTATCCTGCAAGTAAAAGTTTAGCACACAAGCTGTCTTTTCAGCAGTCAGGCTTGAACTGATGCTGCCCTCCTCAGTGATGCCTCCCCGACGCTCATCTCTGGTGAAATGCTTTATTACTGCAATGAGCTCGGCACAAAGAACAGGTTACGTACAGTACTGGTTTATTTCAATACATGCATAAAAGGTTAACTGTGCTTACCTTATCATGTGACATCAGATGACCTTACTTAATTTGTTGTTTTGTAAATCTTTTGCAAAGATTTCAGCAATTGCAAAGGCTCTGAACTTTTTGTTGGAAGGCCTATCTGTTTTCCTACCAATCACATCTCCATTGATTTCAATTTAAGTACCACAGTTCCTATATTGACTTGCTTTGAACATGGTGAAGTATTTATTTGAATGATTTTCATTTACGATTTATTCTTATTCTAAGTGATTCTAAAACGATAGTCGAGGTTTTAAATCCTACAGCACGAGGGTTGAATTTTTAGCTCCATGAAAGCACACAATTTTGCTGTATGTTTTCCAGAACTTTATTTTTTCTGTAGTAAGGAGCTACCAGTATCATTTATATCTGTATGTTAAAAATAACATTTGATTTCCATGTGAGTTCAATCTATATTTCTGCCATTGCTTTAACATACTTTCAAAATATTTCAATATCACCTCACTAAAGTTTTTAAACTTATACTCGAATAGTTTCTTTCATTTCTCTTTGGAATTTGATGGTATTCCAGGGTAACTCCTCTGCATTTTCAGCTACGTTTTTATTGCAAGTTGAATGCATTCAACAATTGTGTTTCTTTTCAAATATCATATACATTGACAGTTAAAGTAAATTTGCTACCAGAACTCTTCTATATGACGAAATTTATGTTTATACTTCAGTGAAGAATATTACAAATTATAATTTTGGCCATTATCTTAGATTCATAGTTATAATGGTCATTTTTTATAACATCTGCACTTGGACGAGGAACTGATAATTTTAAACTGATACCATCACTTAAAATAGTGTATATACAATAAGTCACAAAACAATGTAATTTAAATAACTCAACACCCATTTTCATTACTCTCTTGTAGAAGACGGTCAATTAAAATACAGTACCTAACTCCTTATTTGTGACTTAAAGGAAAGTGAAAAATGACGGTTCTCTGAATAAAGAAAATTAATTTACTCCATTTATGTTGAGGATATATTAATAAGGTCAAAGAATTGCTTTACATGGAATGATTTTGGATTTATAAAATAATTACAAGTCTAAGTATATGCTTCCGATGCTAATATCTTATGCAAATATGGTAAATTTTTCAAAACAGAAATTAACTTTGGTGTCATGGTGTTAACTAAATTACTTCAAGTTTTCTTTTTCTTTTTCTTTTTTTCTTTTCTTGGATTCATCGCGGGATACCACCTTACATTCACCTATAATTTAAATTTGACTTGATTTTTAAGGAGAAGTCATTAGTTTTCTGCATCAATTGATTTGGATGGGTGCTTGGGGTCGTTTTAAAATTTTGTTTTAGGTTGTTTTTCACTTTTGTGTACTATTTTTCTATATAGAAAATGCAAGCCAAATTGTTTCTCCAGTGTGTCTCAATCTTGTTTAAATTCATAATTTAAAAGTCATATTATAGGAAATATACTTCATTGTTGAAGTTTTATATAAACAGTTACAACAACTCATTTTTCAGCTATATATTCTATTAATGTACTCTCTTCTTATATGACATATCCCTACTTTCAGTTCAGTGTGTTAATTGGTTGGGCCATTATCTCACTGTTACTTACAAAAAGAATGAAAAGAAAAGAAAGAAGTTCTTTAAATTGACAGAAAATTCATTAAACTTTTTTCTTGTGGAATAACAAAACATTATTAATACCTGCATTGGAATTGTCTCCTAGATTTTTATTTCACAGCTAAGAAACACGGAAAGAAACTGGGAATTCCTATCTCTATGGATAACAAGACCTCAAATTTTAATTATATTGGCCTACAATGTGTCAATAATTTTCTCTTAGTAATAATTTTATCATTCCATACGTTTTAATATCAGTTTGGGTATCACACAAAGAGAAGTATAGTGGGGCTAAAATAGAAAGGATAAAATGTATTCTGCAGTTTACTAGCTTTTGACTTTAACTCAATATCCTTGAGCCTGAAATTGCTGTTATGTGAGTAGAGGATCATCATAAATTATGAAATGAACCATTACCCACAAATTGGTTTACACCATAGTTACGTACATACGTGAGCAACCACCAGACGTCAGTAATATGTACCTCTTACTAAGGAACTTGTTCTACAGCAAAACACAGAGCACAGAGTTATTGTAAGTTAAATATTATGCACATTCTGACATGGGGCTATCTATTTCCAGAACGATGCATACGGTATTCCTGATTTCCAGGACCTATGGCCTAGTGATAGAGGGGAAATTCATTAAAGATTTGCTCACTTTGGACTAAGACCTAATTGTTTGTTTGTTTGTTTGTTTGTTTTGTTTGTTTTGTTTTTGGTGCCGGGGATCGAACTCAAGGCCTTGTGCTTGCTAGGCAAGCACTCTAACCACTGAGCTAAATTCCCGGCCCCTGAGACCCAATTTTGATCAGAATGTTTTCTTTTATAAGTTTAATACAAGATTGAAGCCCCTGAGGGAACGTTGACCATCTGAAAAGAACAAGGAAGCCATTTTGCAATTCCAAATAACCTATAAAAAATGTCGATAAGCATATACATGATACAGATAAAACAATGAAAATCACCATAGTTCCCTGAACCCCAGAAGTGACTCTCCTGTGCATAAAAGTATATTCAAACACCCAGCTGGAACAGAGGCTTGCCCTCATGGCGCTGCCCACCTTCTTGCTTGAAGGCATAATTTCTCTATAGCCTTGATTTTCAATAAACTTTGCCTAGACTACTTAATAACCACTGACTTTAACCAATATCCTATCTGAATTCTTTCATGAAGATGTAAAGGACTGAGGAGTGAGGCTGATTCCTCACGGCTTTAGGACACAACTTCTTGGTGGCACTGTTGAAGTTTCAATATGTCAGCTAAGAGACAGCACTTTACAAAAGCAGGTAGCCCTTGACAAATGCTTTATTTGCTTTGCACCAGTGATTCATATAAAATGTTTTTCTCCTACAGCCAGAATATAAAGCCAAGATGACTCACTCAAAGGGCAGAAAGAGGAATTATATTTTTACTTTTTATAATAACCCAAGTGCAATACTCTGAATTACCTCTTTACTTAGGGTTCTGCTGATTCAGAGGACTGCTTCCCCCAGAAAGCATAATAAATGTTTCATGCAAGTGAAAAATCAATGCTACCACTTTGGTGTGCTCAGTGATGAAAGGTACTAGACATCACAGGAATCCATTACAGGTGAAGTCTCAAGAGTGGAGGTCTCCAAAGTACTGTGCTTTGTTTCACTGTAAAAAGCAGCAGGTAGAATTAGGGTGGCCAATCAGTTGTGGTGGGCATTGAGAGACTATCCTAGGTTGCCCAGGAGAGCTCAACAGACTCACGAGTGTTCCTGTCAACAAACAAATGAAACTGAAGAATGAGTGTCAAAGAGAAATCTGAGAATGCTCTTCTCTTGGCTTTGAAAATCAAAAGGATTCTGAAGCAATGAATGTAAATGGTCTTTACTGTAAAAGCTGAAGTGAAGAAAATGGGATCTTCGCCAGCACTTTTAGAAAACATGGACGCCTTGGACACTTTGCTTTTAGCCCACAGAAACATTTCAGACTTCTGACCTCTATAGCTTAAGATACTAAGCTTGTTTTAGTGCACCGGACTTGCAAAATTTTGCTACATTTGTAGAAAATGAAGCATACAAACACATTTCAACCCCGAAGAGTCAATATCAACAATTTTACAAGATTTAATCAATCTTTATGTAGCAGTTCTTCTTTTAAAAAATCTGTTAATAGACTCTAGTGCTTACTTGCTCATCTGTTGTCATTTTGACTCTGTGTTTAATTTAAACTTCACTTTTTATGTAAATTAGTTTAAAATCTGGCCACCAACTCTATGATTAGATTTAAGGAGGGAGTCTTGGGTAAAAATGCACAAGTAAATAAAAAAGTTTTAAGGTAAAGGCTAATTTTCAAAAAATGTTTACGCCACATTATCTTATATGCCAGCAACATATTTCATTTTTCTCAGGAAAGTCATGTTAATTTATAGCATTAAGTTCAAAAATACCTCATCAGATTTCATAATATCAAAGGATTTTTCTAAATGCCTGGTGAGTTTCTTAAATTTTCTATCAATAGAAACTTGTACAATCCTTCTAGCTAGACTGGTTTCTGATTTCTTTCAAGTAACCCTCCTGATTTCAAAGGACTATAGATTTTGAAATGTATGTCCAGAAGCACAAAACACAACTTTAATGAGGCTTTGATGTGTTTATGTTCAGTCAATAATTTAGGTCATTTGACACAGCCCTTACTTACACAAAGTCAGAATGACTTTGAAATAACAGAGCTGCTACACTTCTACATTACTATTTCAATTAGGCTATCAGTGGTATGAAAAAGGAACATCTCTATGCATGTTTAAAGTTATACATCAATGCAGATTTTTATTTTATTCTAAATTTTCAATGAGGGTATCTTTTGATGATAAACAAAGACTTCAAAGCAACAGACAGGAAGAAAAAAAAGCAGAAGGAAATAATTTCAGTCACTTTTACTGTGAATTTTAGCTTTTTAAAATAGGAGAAATAAACGGTCTGCAAACTTTGAAGACCTGGAGAAATGATGCATATCATCTGGAAACCATATCCCAGAAAATTACACAAATTCATGATAACATAAAATTAAATGTATACTTAATAACCTCATGTACAAAGATGAATGGGTTTTTATGAGTTAAAACATTTTTATGCTTATATGTTAAGTTTATGAGTTTTTCACCATGAAAATTTCTCTTTATGAGAAATAGAATTAACTTGTATTCTGGAAGAGTTAAAAAATCTACATTTTAGGAAACTAAACATTTATTTCTTTTCTGTTGTTGATTAGGAACAGTTTTGGATGCATTTGGTACACAATAATGTTCCATGCAGCAAAGTTTAAATAGCCAGATATTTTCTGCTACAGTGAGTGATGAAATAGTAAATATTTTCTGTCAAATATTCTATTTTATTATATGTTCTACACCCCAGAATATGCAAGCACTTTGTAAGTATCCACAGTGCATGTCTATTTTATGTATATCCTGATGAAAGCACAGAATATCAGCAATTTTTCTTTTTCCAAACACCTAATGAGATTAGCCTACTGACAGAAGTAAATTTAAGGTTTTCTTCCTTAAACTGAAATAGCATCTTGTTTTCCCTATTTTTATTAATATTCTTTTTTCAAATTAGAAATGTAACTATAGGAAGCAAGAAGTTCTGGTGTGCTATTGGATAGCTGGCTGACTATTCATAATAAGATACATTTCAAAAGGCTAGAAGAAAGAATTTTGAAATATTAACCATAAAGAAATGATACATTTTGGAAAAGATAGAATTGTTAAACCAGATCTAAACATTCCATAATTTATACATGTACTGAAATGTTACCCTGTATCCCATTCCTTTGTTAATTTTTTTAATGTATTATTTAAAACATAATTTAAGAGTCAAATAGTTGTTCTGAAAGCAGTAGGTTTAGCAAACTTCAGGTATTATACCCAATTGAGCATTTTTGCAAATTACAATTAAATATGACAGCCTTGTATAATAAAATGGTCCCTTGTACATTTTCTCAAGTTTGCAGTAAGATGTAAGAATTGCCATTACATTCTCCCGTTTAGAGTCTCCATCTAGTATCAAGCAAATGGATTAATTTGTTCCTCAAATGCTCTATTGATTTTTAACACAACAGTGGTTGCCAGGGATTAAGAATCTCAGAGAGAATTTTATTACAGAGAAGAGGATATTTTTTGAAGTGATACAATTATTCTTTATATTGCATATAGTGTATTTCTCAAAGGGCATAAAACTTTACTTTAAAAAGAATAAATTTTACTCTATGTATATTTAAAATTAAATACTTAGTGTGTCACTGAGAATGGTAATATTCAATTGAAAATTTAGATCTCGAAATGGCAATGTAACATTGCACAGAGCATCTTTAGTATTCTTTGAAATCTTAACATAATATAATCACTGCTGTAATTTATCCAAAATAATGCCTTATATTTTCCTTTAATATAGAAACAAAATCAGTTAAAACATTTCATGATGAATATATTGCTATGTTATTATATGATCTTAGATTTTTATTGACAGGATTCAAAACATTTGGAAGCTAGAACATTATGGAAGCCATCATAGTAACTTGTTATTTTTACTTTAGTAAATCTCACATTTCATACGTTTTATATTCAATCCTTTTTCATTTTGCCTTTTGTTCTCATCCATTCATCTATTGGATATATATTCTAAAAATACATGGAAAGAAGAATGAAAAGAATTGAACAAAGTTAGAAGATACTAATCTATTAGCTTTCTCCCCATTGCTGGGGCACAAGGTAACACCAACAATTTAAAGGAGGAAAAGTATATTGGACTCACAGTTTCAGGGATTTCAGTCCATGGTCCACTGGCTCCAAGGCAGAAGGGCATGGTACAGTAAAGGCATTTAGTTCATGGTGACTGGGAAGCCGAGGAGGGAAACAAAGCTAGAGAAAGGGGCTAGAGATCAAATATAAACCCTAAATTTGTACCACCATGATGCACACACACATTCAGAAGTGTTCTTTGTTAATTGACTTGGACGTTGCCAAGCCAGTTCAGCTGATAGTTAAGCTTAACTGTAAAAATAAGTACATTGTGGTGCTTAAATTTCATGGAGTGAACTTGACTGGCTTGAGATTTGCACAGAGGATTAGTACAGCACACTTTGTGGATGTGTCTGGGTTGATCATGGAGATGTGGCTCTGCATCCTATTTATGGTTCCTCACCCCTTCCTCTCTGACATTGTTCTCCTGCTCTACTTCCTTGCCACCATGAACTAAGCACCTTTGCTATACCAAACCATTCTGGCATGATTTTTCTGCCTTGAAGCCAGCCAACCATCAAATGAATACCCTGAAACTGTGAACGTAGTTAACCCTCTTCCTTTCAAATTGTGGGTGTGGGGTATTGGGCCTCATTGATGGGAAAATGACTAAATACAGAAAGTTGTTATCAGCACAGTATGTTCTATGGTTTGACTACACCTGACCTGTTGGAACAGTTTTGCCGAAGGAGTTTGGAAAACTTTAGTGATGACAGGTAAAGAAATCTTAGAAAGCTGTAAGCACAGCTTGCTGGAAAGTTCTAGTGAGAGCTTAGGAGACCAAAATCCTAAGGAGAATGTGTACAGTACAGACTAAACATATGAGGTTTCAACTGGAAAAAGGCACATACTGGGAACTGCTATAGAATCTGTTTGTGGTTCCTTCTCATAAAGAACTTTAAAAAAAAAAAAGTTTTGCTTATGTTCTGAGACTTAGAGAAAGGCTCAGTATAAGGGGAATGGCCCACTGGATCTGGTAGAGGAATTTTCAAGGCAGCCCAATATTCAGGTTATGATATGGGTACTGCTGGCTGTTTGCCAAATCTATACTAAGAATTAAGAGCAAAAGACAGAGCAGAAAGCTATAAAAACTTAAATTTTGGTCAGAACAAAAGTGTATGTAAAAGTTAGGGCCAAAGAAGGTGCTAAAACAATTAATGGGATTTAAAAGAAATTAAATACTTTGTACAGGGACAAGAAGAAAGATATCATTATAGAAATCAATATGACACTACACATCGCAGACTCAAGAGTGCAAAAATGTAAACCTTTGGTTTGAGAAGAAAGTCCTTATGACCCCTTCTCAAGAAGGGCTTCTTAGGGAATTGGTTTGCTATGTTTATTTCACCATCCTCAGCCATCCAGGCACTCAGATCTCTTGCAGTCTTGATCCAAGGGGGCCTAGATACTGCTCAAGCTGGAGGCAGACCTTGGTATTGTCTATGTGATGCCGGCTGTTCTGGCAAGAATTGTGGGATCATGGAGGCTTCCACCCAGATTTCAGAGTAAGACCTGGGAGGCCAGGCATTGTGGCCCTCAGAAGTGGTTGTGTAAAGCTGTTGGAATAAAGTGAAAATGCAGTGGAAATGCCAAAATGTTGAAGATGACAAGAACATAGAGCATCTGCCAAAGAAAGCTGCAGCTATGTGGCTGGAGCCAGCTAGAGAGGCCCAGTGAGCTGCAGCTGGCAAGGTCCCAGGGCTGGCACATCCAACTCTTCTTCTTCTTCTTTTTTTTTTTTTAATTCAAATCTCACTTTGTGCCTGGATGCCAGACATGGAGATATGGAATTTAACATTTTCCCTCCTGATTTTCAGTCTTGCTTTGGTACTATTCTTCTCTATTACTTGTTCCCTACTTTTGGAATCGGAATGTTTATGTTGTGCCACGGGATCATGTAAGTTTATTTTTTATTTTTTCTATGGTTCACAGCTAAGAGTTTTCCTTGACTCTCAGACTTTAACTGGGACTTTTTAGCAATGCCGGGACTATTAACACTCCAGAGAAAGGATTCTTGTGTTTCAGTTGCACGCAGGTGTAATAGTTGTGCCACTTTGAGTAAGAAATGCTCAACTAATTGGATCAGCATAGTTCAGTGGCTGAGAGAGTTACTGAAAACCAGAGGCCCACCCTGGGTGTGAGTGGCACCAGCTGTTAGGCTTGTAGCCTGAATAGAATAAAAAGGGGAATGAAGAAGGAAGGTTCATTTCTGTTTCTTCAGAAGAGCTTCAGTCTTCACCTTCACATGGGACTTTGTTCCCTGGCTTCTAGTGCACTCTTCGCACTCTTCAACCTTCCAGTGCAGACCTTTCAGGCTTTCAGTGCACAAGCTTCAGCCTCTCGATACATATTTGAGTGTGACACTACAGTGAGCTCTAGGCCTCTGAGCTTTGCCTGGATCCTTCAGATCACCTGCGTGCAGACAGCCCTTTTACACACCTTTATCCCTGACCATGTAGGTGGCCACTGTAAGCCTACCTTGTAAATCTTCATGTATTTATACAGTACAGCCAGAATGAGCATAATCCTTTCCAGAAACATGCTTGAAAAGCATTTTCAATAAACAGATTCAGTATTCACACTGCTGCAATTTATGTATGGTGCTTTTTTACAGAATTTTGCACTGTTTCCCATACAGTGGTACATCAGTTCACGAACTTAATTCTTTCTACGACTTTGGTTGCAAGCTGAATTGGTCTTGAAACAAATCAAATTTCCCCGTAAGATCAACATTGAACCTAACCATTGAATTTGATTCGAATTACAAGACAGCTCTCATTTATTCAGTTACAATGTGTTAGAAATGTTTGTGCATCTTGTGGAACAGTAGCAGAACAAGTTACTCACAATACAAAGTTTTACTGTATAGCGTATTAAATCTGTTCCTCTAGTGAGTAGTGACTGATACAACAGGATAGTTGTATTATGTGAGGTAAAATTATTAACTTACTGCAATTATTTGATGATTAGGTATAGTTTAAGGTGTTTGAGTGTCAAACTGACAAGCAATAGGATGTTATGGTTAAGGTTGCTGATTTGATTAGCCTGCAAGCCACCCAGGTTATTGTAGAGCACACTAGCACACTTCTGGGTATGTCTGAGTGGGTTATGGAATCGTGATTTTGGGTATGATCATTTTCTCCTTCCCCTGTCTTTGTTCTCCTGCTCAGCTTCCTTGCCATTTGCTCCATCGCACCCTTCCACCATGATGTTTCCACCTTGGAGCCAGTCAAACATGGACTGAACCCTCTGAGACCATGAGCTAAATTAAACCTTTCCTCCTTTAAGTCATGAGAGTTGGGTACTGGGTCTCAGTGATGGGAAAGTTACTAGTACACATGTATAACAACAAAAAAAAAAAAAACTGAGTTTTAAAATTATAATAATGAGTATTGATGAAAAAATGGAGCTGGTGAAGTGATTTTGGTCTTAGATAGCTATTGTACTAATCCCTGTAAAACTTAGTCTATAAAAGTCCTGTCATGTATATTTTTGTCCCATAAAATAAAATACAATAAAAATTTTTATATCAACCCTAAAATGAAGAGCAGGTGATGAGTAAATGAAGTCTTCTTCTGCTTGTGTACTGGATGCACAGATAGATGGACGGAAATCATATATCATAGCTGGTGTACTGAATCCACAGAATGTCTCCAATTAAGTTTTCTCCATCTACTTATTTTAACTAAAAAAATTATCTTTGTATATTTTAAAAACAAATTTCATTACCTTAGTTTTCTTAAACAAATTGATAGTTTGTAGAAAACGAAGATAAATTATGAGAGATTATGAAAACGAAGGATATAAAATGTTGAATTAGAAGCCATTAACTACCAGTCCAGAAGTGCTGTCATTTACCTGTATGACTTTGGGAATATTTCTTTAAACCTACGGTTACCGCGTATCATGTGAAAACAAATCAATGTGAATTTTCAAGAAGTCTTTTCATTTTTGAACCTCGGAGTATAAAATTACTTCTTTTAATTGTTACATAAGCTAAAGATTAAATTATTTTTTAAATTATAAAAGATTTCCCCGTAAGATTTCCTTTTCTTACATTTGAACTTTCAGGTTTATGACTGTAGTAATTTTCTCTAAATGGACCCAACATTATGTGTCCAGCAATGTTGTCTTTTTTGAAGAAAGCACAATGAGAATTGACAATATGAAAAGGAAAAAAAATACATAAATAATTTCATTTCTCTATAGTACAAAATTTTACTCTCACATAGTCTCCTGAATTAATTGTTTTCTCTCTTTGACATAAACTTCATTCTTAAATGTAGAAACTTTGATAGTTGATTGTTGTATTATGATATCAAGTAGCAAAATTGATATTTAAATTCACATGAATATGTTTTTCTTTTGTTATAACTCTTTTCAGTTTTAGTAGTTTCTTTTCAGTTGATCCCTAAAAGTAAATTATATTAAAAAAAAGATAATTACCCTTTTTATTGTAGCAATTTCTGGTGCACATTTTTAGTGGAAATCTGTTAATAGCAAATAGAAGTGAAATGTTCTACATGTAAATTGCATTAAAATGGGATTTGGTGTTTTCTTCCTTGTCTTTCACTCCACAGACATATTAAGTATATGATGAGCCACAGAACTGATAATTTTAGTCTTCCAATACAGGCAAAAGGACAAAAATCAAACCAGTTCAGACACTTCGGTCTAGTGGACAAAGTGGATTTTCAGTGTAAACAACTCTGAAAGAAGATTGCCTGAACCCAAGTCTCATTCATGTCCAAAACCCGAAGTTACTTAAAAAATACCAAAAAACAAAAAACTTACTTTCTATCTCTATAGCTAATAATTAGCATACTCCTGGCTTAGAATAAAATTCAGGGTATTTTCTGTAAACATGTCCAAGATAAAGAGTAGATAATTGTCAGGGATTCTACCAATCATTTTACAAGTTCTTGACTATTTCCTGTTACAAAGCTTTGCCTAATCATATGCTCGTATTTTAAAAATTCAAAAACTTTCATCTACCTAAATATGATGCTTTATTCTAATGTTATCTGCTATTTTCTAATATTTGTTATGTCACTTTCTCACACAGAATTATCTCATTTTTGAATTTAAGTAGTTTGTCTATACCTCTATCTATCTATATGTCAATGAATCTATCTATCTATCTATCTATCTATCTATCTATCTATCTATCTATCTGAGATCTATTTATCTATGCAGTTCTGGGAATCCAAATATGACAAGTACTGTACCGCTGTACTAGATCCCCAGAAGCTGAGGTACATTTTATTTTATACTGATGCATGTCTTCTGTGGTGGATTAATTGTTGATCAACTTGAGTGGGGAGCCCAGCTGAACTGAGTCAGCCTGGCTCTGGGTGTAGAAGACCCACTGGAGATTGTTGCTGGAAGGGGCTAAGAGGAGAATGGAAGGGGAAGAGTGCATCCTGCTGATTTCCCAGGAGAAGCTTTGTTGCAGCTGGTTTTCCTGATAGGAACTTGGCTGTTCTTGTTGGAGGAGCTTGGGTACTGGCTGACCTGTTCTCTTCGGGGTAGTTTGTTCTTTGACTTTGTATGAGTGTGGCATCCTGGCTCCCGTCCAGATCCCTCAGCATCCTGGCACAGATTCTTCATCCTGCCTGTGCAGACTTTCTAGCTTCCACCACTGGCCCTCGTGCCTTTCTGGTGCAGATCCCTGACACAGAGTTGCAGGAGGCAGTGCTGGGGGCTCTAGGCCCTCAGCTGGGTGGGGGGACTCATGAGGGACATTGCCGTGGAGTCCAGGCGCTCAGCTGGATTCTTCGGGGCTCTAGTGCACAGACAGATCTCTTGTACTGTTTTGCATGTGGCTTTTTGGTTGAATATTATATGATAATCCTATAAATTTTTTGTGTCCTGTATTCAATCTATTTATTCTCTTGCAAATCAATAATATACTTCTTTAAAGAAAAGAAAAACATGTGTATTTAATCAGTCATTGAATACTTATGTCTGCTTGCCATTTATAACTTAAACAATTTGAAGGTTTTTTTTTTTTTCTTTATTCCCCAGACTGTAAGGGAATGTCTGATGTTCCCCTTTGCATTCATATCTTCACATTAAAGATTGCTGGCAGAAATAGGCACATCCTTGTAATCCTAGAACTCTGAGTGGTTTAGGCAAGATCATCAGGAATTTGATCAGCAACTTAGTGAATTAGCAAGACTGTGTCTCAAAATATAACATAAAAAAGTACTGGGGTGGAGCTCAGTGAGACAGTCTGTGTCAGTGGTGGAGAACCAATGACATGCATGTCTTTTTTTTTTTTTTGAAGACAAAAAATATTATTGTAGAGTTGTTTTTTCTAAAATAAAATCTCATTATTTGGGTTTATTTGGCACTTTGTGATAAATAAATGGGTTTTGGATTGCAGTTTGGACACTTGGTCTCTCAAAGGTTCATCATCACTGGTTTAGGTTATATTCCTAGTAACACTAATAATAATAATAATAATAATAATAATAATAATAAAGAGGACAAAGAAGAAAGAGGAAGAGGAGGAGAATCTTATTGATGGAAGCATGACTCTGCCTGAGGGACCAAGGAGAACTAGATAGGGAAAAGGGGGATAAAGAAGGAAGGTTAAAAGAAAAATAAGATGAAAGGGAAAAAAATGTAAAAATGTAAATAAACTTGTTGCAAATAGAGAGAGGTGGGTTAATGGAAGGGAGGAGAGGGGAAGAAGGGGGAAAACCAAGACACATCATGTACAAGTACAAAATAACCATGTTGATTATGATCATTATGTATACAATATACCAATACTTATTCTTGGTAAAAATAAAAATAAAAAAAAAAATTTGCTACAGCACCACAATTATTTTCCACCGAGACTGGCCTAAAGTGTTAGTTATTTCTTTTAGAATTAATACTCAACTAAGGAATGATGAGAATGAATGGATAAACCCTTCAGCTTCTCCTGCCTTGATTAACATAACTCAAGGAGAGTCTGTTTTCTCCCAGGCTTCTTCTGGTTAGCTGCACTATTATTGTTCTCCTGTGTTGGTGTCTTATTATTTTTTATATTTATATTTTTTGCCATTTTTCTCCTTATTATTTTATTAATGTTTCCTGATATTACTTTGTAAATTAAAATCATTTAAACTCAAACCCTACCTCAAGGTTTGCTTCTGGGAAGCCTATATTAAGAGCTTATTTATGGAAAGATTAAAGATTAGTAAATTAATAACAAATATGAAAAGAAACACTGTATTATAGAAAGACATAGGAAATCTGGATGTACAGTATAGGGACATAGAAAAGACAGAAAACATTCAGTAATAGAAATTCCATTTCCTCTCGATCTCTTTCACAGTTCTACAAAAGATTAATTTGAGGTACTACTGGGGCAGGTTAAAAAAAAACACATAATTTTACTATGATACACATAATGTCATATACTTTCAGATGGTGGTAAATGGATGAATAATTAAATTTATGCCATATATAAAAGTCATATATATAATTTTAAACTCAGTATGAAAGTCTTTGCCACTCCCTTGCACACTACTACTACATGTGCATAAATCTGAGGCATAATTGCTCACTAGTTCCCCGCCAGGCTTCTTGCTAAACACCACAGAAAAAACTAACATGATTTGAAATTTTCCCAAGGAAGGGAATATGGAAGCATATTTTTATTGTTCTATTCTGGAACAGTGGAAAGTAGACTGCATGTCCTTTAAAATCTCTTCTAAAAGTCAGTGAGATTTATTTTACATTTGGTGACTCAATTATGACTATAAATCAAACTGTTGCTCCTAAGGACCAAAAGCACCCTATAACATAGATCATAAAGACATAGTTTTGTGATTAGCACAAAGTATTGGAGATAAAGGACTTATATCACAGCTTGTATTTAGATATCCCACCAAAGTCTCATACTTTCCTAGGTGATAGGTGGGGCTTTTCAAAGGCAGCTGGATCTAGGGTATGTGAATATGGATTAAGGGTATATCATAACTAAATATAACTAACTAAATATAACTAAATAATTTAGTTATAAGGGTTTATCATAACTAAATATAACTAAATAAATTACTACACTGATTGATTTAGCATAGTTCTGGGTGTGCATATTTGGGAACTGTACCATGCATGTGGGTGGCACCAACCAATAGGCATGTAACCTGAATAGACTAAAAGGGAAAGAAATGCTCATTTATTTTGCTGCCTCCTGGTTGCCATGCTATAGACTGTTTCTCATCCGTCATGCTCCTCTTCCACGCTGCCAAGCCTTGGAGCCAGCTGACTGTGGATTGAAACCTTTACAAACTATAAGCTAAAATAAACCTTTCCTCCTTTACCTTGTGGGCATTGGGTATTTTTCCCCCAAGAACAAGAAAATAACTAACACATCCGTTTAGCTGTGAATAGCCTGGTAAGAAACTAAATGTCAAAATGATGCAGTCACTTAAATACACTTTGGACAAAATGTATTATTTATGTGCAACCTTTAATATCAAAATAGAAATATTTAAATTTAGCTTTGTAAACACAAAGCAAACAATTTACATGACAAAAAGCTGTTTTGAAATGAACTCCGAATTTTCCGCTATTTCAAAGTGCTAAAAATGATTTATGGAGGAAACACGAACCGTACAGATTTGGTAAGGGCGTGTAGGACAGTGGTGCAAGGTAAATAAAGGCTCTCCATGTGCAACTTTGAAAGGACTGAATCAGCTTTTACAAAGAGGAGGAACGCTGACCTGGCTTTTTCCTCCTTATGGAAAAAATTAGTCCATATTTTCACACAGTGCACAAACTATGAAGAGACGTTAAGGAAGGCAGATACATAATCAGCTTTTATGGAGGACTATACCATCTGAAGTTGGCATGGTTTGAATGTGTTTGTGCTCCAAACGTTGATGTGTTGGATGCTTGGTCCCCAGTGTGTCTGTACTAAGAATCAGCAAAACACTTAAGAGGTAAGACCAAGAGTAAGGAATTTAAGTCATAAGGGGAACTGCCCTTGGCAGGAATGATTAAAATTCTCATGGGACTCTGCCAGCGCCTACAAGAATGAGTTATTTTAAAGACTGCACCTGACTCTTGAATCCCTCTGCATCATTTTGTTATCTCTCTCCTCACACATCATCCTACAGTGATCCCATTCAACACGATGTGACACTGCCATGCGGGTCCCATTGGAGGCCTGAACAAAGGGAGGATTCAAAATTGTGAATTAAATAAACTTTAGAAAAAGAATAACCAAACTGTGTTAGTCACTTTCCTTGTTGCCAAGACACAAAATTAGCTCACAATTTTTAGTCCGCAGATGGTTGCTTCGAGGCAGAAAGGCACAGTGGAAAGGCCAGGTGGAGGGAAGCTGCTTATGGCAACGAGGAAGTAGAGAGAGCAGGGGAGAGCCGGGGAGAACACAGACCCTTCCAGGCCATGCCCCAGTAACCTGTGTCCTCTGAATAGAGCCCGCCTCCCAACAGCAAACCGCTTATACCACCCCCACAATCCAGTCACCTCTGAACAGTCCACGCTGTGACTTCATGAGGCTTTAGGGGGACTTCTAGATATAAATCATGACATTCCACCCCTGGCTCCCAAAATCTTCATGCACATATCTTTTTGGAAAGTGCATCTAGTTCATCTCCAGAAGCTGCCGAAGTCCTAATAGTTTTGGCAGTGCTGAAAAGTTCAAGTCCAAAGTCTTCTCCAAGCCTTAAGGCAAAGTCTTCTCCAAGCCTTAAGGCAAACTCTTTAATATTTAAAAGTGGGCCCTTCTAAATATCAAAAAGAAATTGCACGGTTGTGGCATGCAGTGGCACAGAGTAAACATTTCTATTCCAAAAAAGGAGAGACAGCTGGGTGGAAACCAATGGGATCAAAGCAAGACTGAAATCCAGCAGGGTGGACATGAAATCCTGTAGCTCTCCATCCAGAACACAGGCAAGCTGTCACACGATGTGGACTCCAGAGAGCTTGGGCAGCCCCACTTTTATGGCTTTGCCCTTAGCTGAGTCTCTCGTGGCTTCTCTTGGGCTGGCTGCACTCACTCCTTGAGTCTTTCTTCAGATGTTCCAAATTCCTGACTTCCACAGTTTCCCGGGGCTTCCCCTGAACTTTAACCTCACGCTCACAGCTTCACCCGCTGCCCTCTCGGGCACACACCGCCTGGCTTCCAGGCCTCCTGAAATCTGGGAGGAAGCTCGCTGATCTCACAACTCCTGCATTTTGCATGTTTGTAAAATCAGCAATCATGTGGGTGATGCCGAGGTCTGTGGCCAACTTCAACAGTAGCCAGGCTTCCTTACAGCATGGCCATAGATGTTTTTGAGTGCGTGGATGGCTGAGGAGTATAAACCGCACCCCTGGGAACAAATTCTTCAGGTGGCTCTTCTGGTGCCTAGTAACCTGGGCCTCTCATCTCAAAGCAAAACCTTTCAGTTTTGTGGTTTGGAGCCTTAAAACAAGTACTGCCTTTCTAATTCCTGTTATTCCCTCAAATCATCTTTTTTATTGTCCTGCTGAAAAGTACTTGGCTTTTTATGTCACCAGTCTTTTCAGCAACCAAACTGTCCTCTGATCCAGCTTTACAGGCATTTCATTTTTGGTGAAACTAATTTTTCTTTAAATCATTCAGCTGTGCCCTTTGCTATTTGGGGGGGGTGCTGAGTGATCTTTTTTTATTAATTAATTTTATTGGTACATTTGAGATATACATAGTGATTACACTCATCGTAGGGAATTTGTACCTGTACATGATATATATATTGGTTTTTCTTTTTTTTTCCTCTTACCCTACTCTCCCCTCAACCCCTCATCCCTTCGTATTTACAACAGCTTTGTTTCCATTTTTTCCATCTTTTCTCTTTTTTTTTGTTCTTTTTCCTTCCTTCCTTTCCCCCTCACCCTTCTAATTCCCCTTCCCACTTAGACATTTTCTTCCAATTTCACAATATCTCTTATACATTTTGGTCCTTATTCACAGTTTTGGTTTCTGACACCAGAGAAACAGCGCAATATTCTCTCATGTGTGTTCAGTTTGTTTCACTTAAGAGTATGTTCTCGAGGTGCATCCATTTACCTAGAAATGTCTCAAGTTTATTTTTATGGCTTTGCTCTTGATTTTCAATGTAGAGCTGGCTAGAAGCTCCCAACAGTATCTATGCTGTAGCATGAATGTTGGGCTCTTTTGAAATTTCCTCCACCAGATTAATTAGTTTGTTGACCTTAATCTCATTCTCCTGTGGTTTCAGCATTTGAGCAAAACGTAGACATGTTTTCTGCCAAAACATAGCATACATGGCCTGGAGACCAAGTGCCAGTGGAGTCTCAGCTCCCAGCTGAAGCCTCCTGAGTCTGGTATTTACTGGCTGCATTTCTGTCAGCATTCTAATCTTCTGAGCTCCAGAATCCCCATCAAGTTTTGCTCACTGCATTCTAGGACTTCTCCAGTCATTAACTCCAAACCTGTCCAAACTTCTCCAGTAAATCAGTTCCAAAGGCTTTTGAACCACATGGTCAGGTCAATCGGCAACCTCACTTCGCTGGTGCCCAGATCTATCTTAGTCACTTTACTTGTTGCTGAGACAAAATACCTGTAAGCCATAAATTAAAGGAAAAGAAGTTTATTTGGGCTCAGTTCGTAGAGGACTCAATCCATAGTTTGCTGGCTCCACGGTGGGGTGGAAAGGAACAGAGTTATGGCAGGGAATCGATGCTCATAGCCTGGTGGGCAGAAAGCAGAAAGAGTCATGGAGGGAGCCAAGAAAAGAAGCATAACCTTTCCGATTATGCTCACAGTGGCCTGCCTCTCTCCACAGGGCCCCATCTAATAATGACAAGTCTGCTGTAAGGCCATGTAATCCCGTCATTTCCCAGAAGATCAGCCTATGATCACATAAGACTTAAGCAACGAAAGTTGGATTAATACAAAAGTATAATGCTTGACCTTAATATGCAATAAAATTTAATTTATTTTCCACTTTAAATAGATACCATTATCGGGCTGGGGATTTAGCTCAGTGCTTAGAGTGTTTGCCTCACAAGCATGAGGCCCTGAGTTCAATTTCTGGTACCAAAATAAATAAATAAATAGATAGATAGATACCATTATCTATATTTTGAATTTTTAAAAGAAAACTGTCATTCTTTTGAATAAATTCACATTTTCTAGGTAACCATCCCAAATAGACTCTAGCAGAGTCAGGATTCTAAGTGAAAATCACATGATAATACAAACCAGATATATTTTCTATGCATATATACCACATAGAGTAGTACCTCAGTTCACAAACTCCATTTGCTGCATTACTCTGGGAAAGATGGCCACATTTTTGTTCACGCAGGGAAGTGGTTGCAGTTCTGTTTGTCATCCAATGAAGAGTTCACAAACAGAAGCAAACTTTGTCATTGCAAAAAAAAAAAAAAAAGAAGAAGAAACAAAACAGTGCTGATTGTTTCTGTTTGTGAACTGAAGTATTACTGTGATTAGGACCATACTATATGTACAATTTTTCCTTTATTTCATCTAATTTTATATTATGAACATCTTTACATCCTTAAATAATTCTGTAAAAACAACAACAACAAAAGCCATGTAATGAAAATAGAGAACAGTAATACATAAAATAATCCATTCCAGCCAAAACTTTGTATTTAATACCAATTCAATACATAATATAAACTTTCAACACCCTCAAAATTAAGCAAATCATTCTGGTGAGATTTTTTTCTTACATAGGAAATTACCAAACAAGAAATTACTTCTCTTTTATCTATGATTTATGTATTCATAAGCGCTCCTTTTCTACATTTTAATGTCTTTTCATTGTCGATCTACATCCCCAGCCCCTCAATCCATAAGGATGTAAATCACAGGAGAAAGAAAAACTGTGACAAGAACACAATATGAAGGTAAATTCTATTACACACAAAAATGTTAAAATGAAAGCTAGGGAAATGTTGTGTTTGTTATTTAAAAATGATTGTATTTCTCAACAAATTATTGTAGCAGGTTTTGGAAAAACTCTTTGAAATACTTGGAGACATTTATTGTTGCTTTGTCTTATTGTGCTTAACTACTGTCAGAGAAATAAATTTATTTCCCTAAGTACAGCATAGAGATGCTGTGAAATTAGTAAGAAAAAAGTTAAGTGGCAGTAAATTACCTGCTTAAATGTCTTTTAAAAATTAGCAAACAAAATTAATTTATTTAAAAAATACAAAAGCTATATTCACATGGTCAAAAATTTTTAATTAAAACTACAAAATACATTTGCAGCCAAAAATATGATAACCAAAATATTATACAAGTGAATTAAAATAAAAAGCATTTATTACTATGCAGGCCATAAGGAGCTTATGCTTAATTAAAAGAAAGTAAATTATACATACGTAATCCATATAGTTGTATATCAGAAATTATATTTTTCTGGCATTCAAATTTTATATAAAGTGAAAGTAAAATTTTTCATTTATAAAATTTTTCACCAATTTTACAATACTGAATTTTTTTCTAATTTGAAATTGAATTTATAAAAAGGCTTTATGAAAACGAAATAAAATTTACACTTGAATATGATATCTATTGCATTTTTTCTAATTGATTATATTATAATGTATCCAAATATATACCAGATTTTATCTAATACTATTGTGTAGAGATTATATGTGTTAACCCAAGTACATTGACACTGGAGTCAAATGTATTTTTCCTAACATTTTCGTGTGCCATTCTATTAGGTTAACAAATATTAGTCTGTTTTTGTGTTTTGTTTTCTGTTGATTATTTATTTAGAAGGACTATGAGATCATTGCATAGTAATCATTGCTGTTCTACCATCCACAAATTGTTCAACCTTTCCCTTCTTTATTGTCCAGGATGTATTTGTGCTACCATGAAATTTTAAGAATAGTACATCGTAGTGTTTTTATGGCTTATATTTTTATCAAGAATAAAATTGACAAGTTATAGAAGAATTACCAAATTGAAAGGGATAAGGTAGCATACTCCAAAGTTTGCAAAGTTAACATACTTCTGCAGCTCACGAAATTAGGCGAATATCTTTTGTTTTTTCTGTGCTGGGGACTGAACTCAGAACTTGTGTTTGCAAGCGCTCTAACCACTCAGCTAAATCCCCAGTGCAAATATCTTTATCTTGGAGTAGCATGATGATATGCTGAAGAAAGTCTCTTTTACAGTTACAATGGGAACTAATTAATCACTTTGTATGCTTTATTGGTATAAATCACTTTTGTCATTTCTATCAGTTCCACGGAAATTTCCTGAGATGTGAGAGTGAGAAGATGCACTTACCCACATTAGAGAAATTGTTTATCATCAAGAAAACACACAGAAGGACTCATTCGTCTTCTTTAAGGAAGTTTCCGTTATGCTTTGTCTTTCATTTAAAGGCTGTTTTAGTATTTCTATTTAAGAAAATATTAGAAACATTTATTGCCAGTTTTTATCATGAAAGATAAGAAAATCTTTGTCAGTGGAAAAAATTTTCAAATAAATGATTTTCCTTGAACCCATCAGAAATTTGAGGAAACATCACAGTAACTAAATTTAAAGAATAAGGAATGTATTCATACTTCAAAAATAACTGTCCTATTTGTTCAACAAATAACTAATTATGGTATGTAATATTAACAATGGGTAATTGTGTTTATGGTTGGAGTGTCCTTTTTATAGAAAATATTCACTGAAATGTTCAAGGGTAAAGAGATATTGCATCTACCATTTATTCTCAAATGATTGATACAAGTATACACACAGAGAAACATATACAAAGTATGGACAGAAAAATAATACAAATAATGTAGTCAAATATTAATATTTAGGTAATCTTAGTAAAGAGTAGATGGGAGTTCACTGTACTGCTTTTCTAATTGTTCTGTAACTTTGAAATCATTTTAAAATGAAATTATCAAATACATATTGGTACAATGGAAAGTGAAAATAAGCAAACATTCATTAAAAAGATTTCAAAATAATTAATAATGCTATGACTGAAAAAATCCATTATCTCACCAAATCTTACATGTTTGAAACCCAAGGAGGTTATAGAAATTTGCGATCCAGTCTAAATCACACTAAGGATAACTTATTAATGAAACAGAAGCATCTTGGTCTAAATCAATATACTTACAAACAAACAGTTAGAAAAGTGTAAAAGAATGTTGTTAGAAGTTTCCTTATTTTTAATGTGAAAACATGAAAAATTTCATCTAACATTCTAAATTTTTTCAGTTATGAAAATGGAAATTATCTCCCACTGTTCTCCCAATGTTAAAAGCTTTCAATTGAAATTGAAATGAACTAAAAAGCAATAAATATTTATTAATACAAAATATGTAAACTTCCTGCTTACCCCTAATCAAATATTTTACTCTTTTACTCATGTACCCATCTTCAACAATAACAACCTTTTAGATATTTTTTGTTTGTACCAAGTTTGTTGACTATCGGGTCCTCACACGTGTTCTTTTTCCTCCGATTCTGTCCTAGACACTGACAAGGCTTTCTCACTTTAGATTTTATCAGCACACTGCCAAAATGTCATTTTCTTCTTCAGGTATCTGTCTAAGTCCTTAATGTTTTTTGGCCAAAATGTAATAACTGATAGAAGGAAAAAGAATGTTCCTGTGGGCTGCTGACCAGAAGCAGTGCTCAGAATTTTGGCCTATGCAGAGTAAGGACATACTTGGGCTCCATATTTCAGATGAGACCTGAAAAAGATGTACTAGTGTTAAGTTTGGAAAAGAAAAAATTCAAAATGCAATTAGTTCTAAGGGGAGCAGTCACACAAAAATTTTATATATTAAATCTCCTTTATCCCCAACATACACGCCTGCAGACATGTACAAATATTAATGTGGGAAGGAACACAAAATATTTGCTATAATTCTATGGAAACTATATGGTACAATACAATTTGGAAAATAAAAATGTTTGTGACACAATTTAGGCAGCTCTGCAAATCACGAGGAGCTGGAATTTAGAGAACTGAATTTTTTTATGAAACTCACTTTGTTCCTGGCTGGATTGCAGTTTGAGCTGCTGACTCTTGTGCATCTGCCAAGTTTGAAATTGATCTCAGACTATCTAATTTGGATACTTTCAAGTATTTGAAATCTATTTTAATCAAAAGGGAAATTAAAATAAAATAAAGTTTAAAATGATTTGGCGATTTTGCTATCATCTTCTCTCAGATTGCATGTATCTGTTCCATCCTATGCTGCCAGAGTAAAATCCGCTCTGTTCAGGTCTACCTAATTTGCTGATGGAAATAGAGTCTGCTTTTTCTGTTTCTATTGGATTAAAATAGGAGGAAATAATGGACTCTATTCACCATCTCTGGGCTCTGCTTAAAATAGGACCACTCAGTGGGAGCCCAGCCATACCTGGCTGCCTCGTCTCAGTTCTGCTTGATGGCGGCTGGCTTGACGATGTGTTCTGCTTACCCAGCTTCTTTGGCTTGCTTGTTTTATGAATAAGCATCTGATTCTTTCTGTCTGTGCTTTATTGAAAAATTCTGCACTGCTTTTGGTTTTGTCAGCCAGAAGTGCAAAAGAAGACTGTATCAAATGCAAAGGCTGGAAGGAAATTTGATAGCTTTAATGAATAAATAATTAGCTTTATTTTAAATGATTCATGCATGCTTTGAAAAAAGCACTCCTAAGTGTATCTAATTGGGAAAAATGAATGCATATCTATTCAGACAATATGGTTTATGAGCTTTTCTATATTGAAATGTGTGGGGAAGTGAAAATTAGTCTAATTATGGTATGAGTTTCAAAATAGGAATGTGAATTACAATGGTATAAGCCCATTAACCTATGGCGTGATTATTTTACCTGACTTAATAGATGATCTACTGCAGTTTCTTACTATTGGAGAATAACATGAAGGCAGTTGGTCATGTGGCTATGGGGAGGGATTTCTTTTCAAACCTTCTGTTACTGTTGACTATCTCTTTCCCTTTATGACAGTTGACTCTACAATATGTAGTTGTCTTATTATTAACTTCTTCAGTTGTCAATCCACCAATAATTGAGGAATTACATACAGAAAATATAGTTATCATACTTTCACTATCTTCATTAGCTACATTTTTTAATGTACTTTCTAAATACATCTACATCAGCTCTCCTCCAACCCCACATGAAATGAATCAATACTGGAGCCATTTAAGTTTTTCTAAGGCCCTCATATCTCAAAGATAGGACAGGAAAATTTTCTTTGGCTTAAAGACAATGAAATTTTTTAGTGTGAAGAAAGCACTACCTGAAAGTTTATTAAACTATTTTGATGTAAAGTTCAGAGTTTCTGTTATAATTCTAGTAGATTCCTTATCTCTTAAGGAATCTAAAAGAAAAAAAAAGTTTCAAACTTATCTGCAGCTTCTTTAGAGGTTTTTATCCATTTTCATAGGCCAAGCAGCCACATACAGGATAAACATATGTCCCGTCACGAGCCTCAGATTCTGTATATTTCAAGAAGAAACAACACCCAAAATTTTATTTGTTTTTGACAGTTTCTTCCCAAACAGTATCAGAATAACCCACTCAGAAAAATGGCAGGTATCAGTTTGGGTCTTTTGGACCCTCTTGCTAATCTTGCAACTGGACGTTTGAAGACGTCATACCTGGCGCAACTGACAATCTTGAATTATTGTGTAATTTGCAATTCTGACACCCAGATGAGTATTTTAAGCATGTAACTACACATTCAAAAGGGGCCATGATGAAAAGCACAGTAGGATAATACAACACTTAGTGTTTGTGGTGATCCTTTTCCTATATGAAAGGGAAAAAAATTTGTAATTTACCTTAAGAGGGAATAGAAGGAAAGAAAGAAAGATAAAAGCAAACAAACAAACAAACAAACTATGGTAACAAGAGCTCTGAAATGAACTCAGTGATTCTCATGCTTTAATTACATGTAGGCGAAATGTGCACTTGTGTTGAGTTATCACTCATTATATGCCAGAACAAGTTTCCCAGAATTAAGTGAGGGTACGAATTCGTTGACTTTAAGTTAACCAAAAGAGATACTATCCAAGCAGACCTAATCACGTGAGGATCTAGAGCTGAGAGGCAAGGAAAGTAATCAATTCTACACTACTCTATAGCTCTACAAAATATGACAATTTACATTTTAATAATTTTATTTATGAACATATTTCACTGTGCCTTGAATCAGATACACTAAAACTTGAGACATTTATTTAAACGAGATGCTTAAAAAATCTGTCACATTTTAATCCTAAGATTTTTATGAGCATAAATCAATGGTATGAATATTGCTCATAACATAAATGCTCAGAAGTATTTTCATTAAAACCAAGAACTCAGCACACATTATATTTTCGCTTTCAGATTTTGATTTTTTTCATAATTTTTATCATTTCTTTTTGATAAAGTGTACTTTTTATTTAAACAGGTTATTCAGACAGCCTCATATTTTCAACATTATATATAAAATGATATATTATATATATATGCTAAGGTTTCATATGCTCTGATTTAATGAGGGAATTTCTGTTATCCAAGGATGAGTTATTTAGGGCAGGAAAATTCTGATTATAGTGACATAATCAGACTTTAAACAAAGAAGTACTCCAGTGAGTAGTTGTCTACCATCACTAAAATAATCTTCTTCAATATAGAGAAAACTTGATATACAAGAAAATAATTTAGTCTTTTAAATATGGGTTGAAAATTATAAAATGTGACTCTTAGGTTCCGTATTGTATTATACTGCCAGATTTTACTTCAAGGTTAAAATCAAGGAATAATCTGATTGCGGACTGTTCATCTTCACTGAAACTCCTTACTTAAGATTGTGTTGTCTTAATTGGTTTTGTCTAGTTAACAAAAGTGGTAGTAAGTCCTGAAGATCAGCATAGAACTTTTAAAAGAAAGATCCCCACAGTTAGCAGTAATCTCTGTAGAGCTAGTTTCTTAAAACAGATCGCTAAGCCAGTTACAAGTGAAGACGTTGTAACAATCCCAAACAAGAGAAAGGGTTTATTTAAGGTGAGACTTATTTTAATCAATGACATTACCATTTTTTCTTACACTTATCTAAGGAAGATAATTAATTACTAACAAAATACTTGAGAATAATTTGAGTTTATAGTGTAGTAAATTATTTTAGAAGGAAAAACTAGCTTCAATTACAGTTAGGTTGACTATCATTTGGGTGGTTTAACTTCCCCATGTCTTAAATATTTACAACACTTTCAGGTACATTTTTGTAATGTGTTTATCTGATAATTACACTGAAGTTTAGAGAATGTATTAAATTCATCCAAGAACGAAACACATATTTGATCCGATTACAAAGTCCATGCTCTTTCAAATACATTGTACTGTACAAAAATATACCAGATCTTTGTTCAACATTGTGATTTATTTTATTTCTCTCCAAAGGAAAGCTCTCTGTTGATTTGAAAATTTTTCAGATGTCAAATACTTATCTGTGTTTGTTTATGTATATGTAAAACTATTCCGCTCACCTTTAGTCATTTTACACACACATACACACACATATATATGTGCACACACTTATCTCTTTTAGGTATTTATATGTCTGTGCTTATTCTATACATATTTATATGCTAATGTGCATATACATTTACATTGTATGTATATATTTATACTTGTGTATATGTACACACATGTAAATATCCACTATTCCTTTTGTTTGTTTGTACTTGGTTATCTGCTGTGTCCTCACACAGGTTAACTCCACAAGAGCATGGAGCATATTTTCTATTAACTGCTGCTCTTTCTATAGTTTCTATAACAGAGCCTGAAAGATGGGAGATGATAAATATTTGGCAAGTGAGTAACGACATAAGAGAGACGTGAATTAATTAATAATATCTAGAACTTCTGGCCCAGCACTTTGAAAATCCCAGTGTCTAATGGTTGTGTACTGAATATATGAGAGTGAAAACAGCAAAGTAAAAGTAAAGAAAGAATAAAGAAGGAATAGATGGAAGAAAGGAGAAAAGAGATATTCAGAAGTTATATGCACACATACCTTTAAAATGTGAGTATCTCACTGTGTCTTTTTTCTCTCAATCCTTGGCAATGTTGTTTCATATTTTTTCTTTGATTCTTGTTTTGTTTAATTATACACATGCCTGTAGGGAAGCTGCATTATTTTCCATGAATTAAATGTTATAGTTGGCATCTTTATGATAATTACAAAATATATCTTCAGCAAAATGCTCATTCCTGAGATACAATTTTGGATATCTAAATCAATGTTACATTGAACAGATGCTTGTGCATCACACACTTACTAAATCCAAAATAAAGCTTACAATACTTCCATGATTATTCTTCCTCCGTTTGCATGTGCCCTTAGTTAAGTGAATGGTTACATGACATCCTTCAATCTTTAATGATCACCTACTATATGCTAGACACTGTGTAGGTACTAAGAGTTTCCTCAAGCCAGGAAATTGAGATTCATTCTTAATTCTTTCTCTTTACAATTTCCACATAGACATTTAAAAAAAAAAATCTTTCAGTCTGTCCACATCTTTCCACATATTCTATGAATGCTCTTATCATCTTGCATCTGTATTATAGAACAGTCTTATGGCTAATTTCCCTGTGTTCTATTAGATTACTAAAATCAACACTTTGCAGTGCTGCTACGGAAATGTCAAACCTAATTATGCCAGTCTCTATGTTTAGATTTTTATGGTCTAGTGATTTCCCATTGAATAAAGTTCAACTATACATAATTTGTAAAAATGTAAATCCTCCATATAATAAAAACACAAAAAATTAAAAATTAAATCTCAAGTCACCGCATTCATTTCCTGCCATTCAGAGACCACATTCCTCCATTGTGTAAGTCCAAATATAATCAATCTGAGCAATTATACAATTGTAAATAGCAGTGATATTTTAGCCAGTAAACACATAGTTTTGGTGTGTTTTCTCTTGCTAGTAACATAACACCACAGACTGGGCAAGTTATAAAGAAAAGATAGGTGTATTTTCTTTGTAGTTCTTCATTTGTAAAAGCAAGGTTAACATTTGGGAGTGGTTTTCTTGCTGGTGGAGTTCTGAGACTGTGCACATGGCAGGAGTGCTGTGTGTGTGTGTGTGTGTGTGTGTGTGTGTGTGTGCATCTACTGTGTCTTCTCTAGGACACTGCCATGCTAATTAGCAGCTCCTCATTCTCACAGACTCTTGACTCTGTCTCTGACTTAGAGTCCTTCATTCTCTACATCATAAGCTGAGAGCTCATGATGAGTCAAACCAGCTGGGGAAATCACGGAGTCACCACATTCATTTCCTGCCGTTCAGAGATCACGTTCCTCTGCCATCTGATTGCCAATGTTTTGAGTCATGCGCATTTCATGTACTTTGTACATTTTTGGTTCCTTTCAGTTGAGAGAGTAAAGTGCAATGTCTAGTAATCTACTTTTCCAGAAGTCTGAAACTGTGACTTTTTTCTTTTCTCTAATGATCACACGACATCATGGTGGAACTTGGAAAATTAAAATATCATTTCAAAATAATTTAAAGTGAATGATTTGTGAGATTTTCCAATCTGAGTCACATTAGAAATAATTGCTATGTCATTTAGAAAATAAGGACATTCAAAATCAGCAATATCTTTACATAATTTTCACTGCCCATGATGGTAAGTGAAAGTACACTAAGCTCACAAATCTTTGAATAAATGAATGACTAAATGAAGGTGAATCATGCAATGAAGAGACTATAATTATACATGACAAGTGAAACTACACAGACAATTTTAAAGACATAGTCTTTAACATATCTGCTCCCTAAATGTAGAGGTTCCAGTCACTTGCAGACTCTAGAAGTTTGTGATAAATTTAAAGGAATTTGACAGGGAAACTGGAACTACTTTCTATTGTGGCTCCTTTTTTAACCTCATATTGAAGCAACAGTTTCTCTCATTCCACAAATATTCCAGAGTTTCTTGAATTTGTAGAACAAAATACTTTTGAAAATTCAGTAGACTGCTGCTCAGTGCTTAAACTACCACATGGGCCATCTTCTTTCCAGCATTATATTTCTGATCTTTTTCTTCTTAGGGTTGGCCCCAGTTGTATGCCCATGACTAAGGGAGATTAGTGAACTCTTTCTACGTTTTAAAACATCATGTGTATCATTATCTCTCAAGTTATGTCATGATAACCTAAATGGAAACTTTTAAAATTAGTCATTGTGTGATAAAGTGGGAATTTTTTTTTAAACTTTAAAAACGCAACACTCTCCTTCTGAGCAAAGTAAATATAAATCGTCTCTCTACTTCAACTGATGGCAGTAAATGCAATTGTTTGAAGAGAAAACATTATCGTTGTTTGTTTGAAGGAAACAATATGATGCCTGCTAACATATCAAGATGAACGTGGCCTTCTCAAACAGTACTGAGAGATTAGATTCACTATTGTTAGGTCCTTTTCTCTACAACTCAGTGTATTTTGGGGTCACCCTTCCTTATTGCTTTTTCAAGATAAATAGAATAAAACAGAGTTTGAATTTTTTTTTTTTTACTATACCCTTGGCTTTAACAACCTCATATAGAATTTCCTTTGAGTCTATGTGATATCGCATAAGCAAGAGTAGCAACTTTTTTTCATCCGGGACATTTATGACTTTAAATAATCATGCTTCATATGCACATATCCTAACTATATAACTTTTACTGAAGATTCAATTCACAGTTTTAATGGCATTATTGATTGAAACAGATTGTGCTAAACCTCTCTGTTATGTATCCTGATTACATTCTTCACAAAGAAAGTTTATGTCTAGCCTTCAGCTCAAGGATCATATGTTCTACCATAAAATGTTAAACTGAAGACCATTTAAAACAGAATTTTAAAATAACGAAGGTAATTCAACTTCAAATAAAAGCAAAATGAATATCAAGAGCTATAAAATAGTAATAGATGGTCATTTGTGTTTTAATTTTTCACTTTAATGTTCTCTGTTATGTAACTATTATAGAACAATGATAAACTAAAATGAAAGGTGAAGAAGTGAATCTCAGTGGGGGAAGGGCTGTGTGCTTTGAGAACCATGTCACAGTCATTTGATAACTTCATGTGAAGCATAAACTTGAAATAACAGCACATATACCTTGACTCGTGTCCATGCAGAAGTACTATGCCTAAAGAATTAGAAGAATAAAAGTATTAAGAAAATTAGGTAAAAGGCTTGAATTTCCACATGGTGATAAATTTTCAAGCTTAGCATAACTCTTATGGTATCTTATTCAAGACATTAAATGGTTTTTAAAATATTACTTTTAAGTTTGTATCTAAAAAAAGAGCATGTTCAGTAAGACAGCCTGTGGAGAAGGATGCCAAGAAGGCTGATGGAAATCACTTGAAAGCGTAATGCGGGCTCTGCTACTTTTACTCATATCTTATTTGAGGAAATTATATGAGATATTCAAAATATGTATCTATAGAAAGAATGACAGTAGAACGAACTTAGTTGTGATTACACAAAAATAAGTAAAATTAAATGAGCAAAGGAATGAGAGAAATGAAGCTTTTGAATTGAGTAACATTAAGAAGCAATTACAGAAAAAATGTTATTGTGAGATGAATAGAAAAAGAAATATAAAACTAATCATGATGCATTGTCCCTGGAAGATAAGATGAGTTTTAGTGACAAAGCAAATTATGAAGGAGTATGTAACATCACGACTTAATTTATACCTCAAATAGTGCTTCTCTCTCGTCATTCTATTACTTCTACGTTCTCAGCCAATAAAATGAAAATCTTCACTGATTGCTTTTATGGACAAGACTGGGAATGTTTGCTGAATTGGAGCAGTAAAAAATTTATTTTAAAGAGATAAAAATTCATGCTCCTCTTGGAGTTGATAGTGGAGTCCTTTTGCACATAGAGTGGCATTTTCAAAGTAACACTTTAGATATTTTTGATGGAACATTATTTATATGAATCACTTCATGATTTGCTGTTGCAGATATGAAAAACTCATTCACAATTATGTCCTATTGATAGGACCTAATTTGATCTAGAATATCAGAAGTGTTCTGAGATGGAGACATTTTATTTAAAAATCAATCCTTATTCAAACTTAGCCAGTGAAGTGATGCAATTTTATTGACCTACATGTATAGAATGTAATAGTTTGATATCCATGAATGCATCAGCTCCTTGTGAAAAAGCTTTAGTCAATTATTTTCACGCTTTTCTAAGATGAACAGTGAGACTGACTCCAAACTGCTAGTGACACTTAATACAGCTCTAAAACTATAGTTAATCTGATTTTTTCTTGAGCAGTTGCTAGTTGATCAGTGTGCATTAGCACATATCCTCAGATTATTGTTTGGCTCAGGTATTTTAATTTCACATTATTTTTGTTTTACATTTGTGACAGTTAGTCTCGGTTGTCACATTGATTGTCTTAGAGCCAACTAGAAGATTAGTGCAGCACACTTCAACGTACGTCTGGATGAGCAGTGTGGCGGGACCCTGGGACTGCGTGTGGTTTCTGAGCCCTTCCATTCTGGTGGTCTCTCCTGTGCTCTACTTCTCAGCCCCCATGAAATGGAAAGCTTTGCTCTACCTGTTTCTGTCCGAGAGTCTATCAACTGCAGACTGAAAAGTCTCAAAGAGTCAAGATAAACTTTCCCTCCTTTAAAATATGGGTGATGGGATTTTTGTCCCAGCAATGGGAAAGATGACCAGTGCAACAGTGTAGAGCAAATCTGAGTCAGCTACAGCCATTGACATTATTATTAAATGCATTTTTTCTATGAATATTTGACACAGGAAAAATAATTTGTGTCTCTTTTTGTTTAAGGCTTTATTTGTGTTTTATACACACTGAACATTTCACATAAGACCAAAATACCTGCACATGCCCACAAACATACACAAACTTACTCAATGAAGATCCAACTTTTTATGGTAGGAGTTTTTATTCAGAGGTTAGCTGGTTGGATTTGAGTCTCAACTCAACTACTTTTTTATTTCCAATGCAAAACAATATTTAGTCAGAACAGAAAAAAATAGGCAAGCAAACAAATTGTATTTTATGACCGGTCTTAACAAATTTAAATTTGATGAAGCCACTCAGTTAGGAGGATTCGGCACAGACTGGAGGGAGGCTGAAGCCAAGCACACACACCCGCTGGCTGCAGGAGGGACCAGCAGCCCTTCAGTCCACCTCGTTCAGCTTCAGCTTTAGGCAGTTTATAAAGACATAGAGTTTGGCTATTTTTCAACTTCCAAATGAATTACATAACACTAAAATGGAAGTCACTGATGTTTTGCATATTTACATGATATTTATCTAAATCATATTTAAGTGACATGCCTTTTAACTCATTTGTAATCACTACTCGTTTTTTCTGCTCATATAGTTAATATCCCTTAGCTTTTTGGCTTTCTTTTTTAGGTGTCAAATGGACTTTATCTAGTAACACCATTATATCAAATCTCTAATGTGCAGGTTTGGAAAGTTGCAAGTATTTACTTTTTGCTAGCATATCCAATATATTTAAGTCAAACTTTAAAAACTTAAATGTTTCTCATATTCATATTACAGAATAGTTCTTTCGGAAATATAAACTTTAACAACAGTATAAAATGTATTAACATTTTAAAAATAATTTTATAAGATATATCAGGAAAAATTATAATGTTGATACTTAAAATCAAGCTCTATGTTATTATAGAGTGAATATGTCTTAACGAGAGTGCTTTGGGGTAGACATGTTTAATATTTTGGAGTTTTTTCAAATTTTGGTACATTTTCATAGACCTCACTGGCTGAGTATTTATAATCCGATAATTTGAAATTTAAGTTACTCCAAAATCTGCAACTTTTGGAGTATCTCAGTATGCATGAAGATGGCTTCTTCAGTAATATTGGGAGTTGAATTTTATCCCCCTAAAATGTATGCTGAAAGTCTAATCCCTGGTGCCTATTGATGTGAACTTATTTAGAAATGGAGTATTTGAAGACTTAATTAAGATGTGAATTAACATGAAGTCATGCCGATATAGAATGGTCCCATGAGCCAATATAACTGAACTCCTAATATAAAGGATAATAGGATACAAATAGAGCCACAAGGAAAACAGACTGGCCTAATTCAGCTTCAAACCAAGGAACACAAAAGATTGACAGGTGGCCAAAACAGCTAGAAAGAGGCGAGGACTGATTGGACCCACAGGCTCTGAGGACCCGGACCCTGCTGACTTCTTGACTTGACCCAGCCCTCAGAACGAGCATATAATACATTCCTGACTTTTTTTTTTTCCTAAGACCACAGTTTGTGGTCCTTTGTTACCCTGGGAAACTGATACAAGGGGAGGATGCAGTATGTTCAATCAGTATCATCAAACAAACCAGGAAAATCTGTTAACAATTATTTACATTTTGGGAAACAATATATCATAATATTGTTGGGCAAAGAAAGCTTTATTTAGGAAAACACACTGGAGAAATATTGCATGTTATATTTTTCTTTTGGGAATGGTGATGTTAAATTTTCTATCTCAACTTAATCACACATGCTCATATTTCTGATCAAACATTATTCTGGTATCTCTACAAGAGCATTTTGGAGATTAACATTTAAATCACTAGGTTAAAACCTATTCATCTTCATAATAAGGGTGAGCAACCTTTAATTAGTTGACGGCCTAACTAGATCAAAAGGACTTAGCTTCCCACAAACAAAGGTAACATTCTAGCAGACTGCTTCCCTTCTTCATGGGCGACATCAGCTCTCCTAGGTCTCTCACCTCCAGCACACACTACAGATCTGAAGGTGGTAGCCTTCATGACTGTGTGAGGCAGATCCTCCAGACAACTCTCTCTCTCTCAGTAAATCGATGCACACCCATTAGTTTTATTTTTCTAGAAAATCTCAAGTAATACAGAACTCTAAGATGACATTTATATATTGACTCTGAGCAGTTCTATGTTAGGTTTACTTATATACTTTGTTGAATGTACCTTTAATGAAATTTTCTTACTAAAAATGTAAATTCTCTGGTGTTCTATAATATCCCCTGACTTTAAAGCATATAAGAGCACAGCTTCAGCAGGCTTTTAAAGCGGTATCATGTAACAAATGTTACTACTGTCTGTGAAACTCTAGCTTTTGAAATGTCACTCTAAAGCCATAAATTCCTAAAAGAAAGTATTATTATGATGCTTCAACTGTCAAGGTTTTTACAGGCCTTATTGAATCCATGTTAAGTTGATCTATCAGTTACACACAACGTATGAACCCAAAAGTTTAATTTCGGTTGACTATTCTGAGGGATTAGGAGTCATGACCTCAAAAGAGCAGACGGAACAAGTCCCCAAGCCTCCTTTAGTGAAAGTGACCCCAGGGATTCTGGTTATTTTAACACAATGAACACTGGGTAATCTTGATGAAATTAATTATACACAAAATTATTTATGAACGCAAATTATATGAAAATCATCATATTACTAATTATACAAATGCTAAGCAACTGCGTGCATAAAATATTTGTATTTCGGTGGTTGAACAAAAATTATTTTCATCTGATGAAACAGGAATGTTTTAAAAGTGACTAAATTTGATAAGATTCTGGGTGAATACTATTTCTTGAAGCATGAAATTCATTCATAATTATTCTTTTGTTAACAGTCTTTTTAAAAATTGATTCCTGTTTCTGTTAGATTATTTCCTTATTTACTCCAGACTGACTTTACCGCAATGTTATGAAGATTCTTAGTAATGCACCATAAAAGCATGTTTGCACGATTTTATAGGATTAGCTATTGTGCTTTTTTGAGATAATTATTCGCCTTTTTATTTAAAGGAGATAATATTTTGTACAATTCTCTTTGCTTATTCAATATAAATGTATGCTCTTTGCCTTGGGGAGATTTCTGGTTTGATTTATTTCTACTTTTGAATATATGTCTCTTTCTATCATCACATCAATCCTTTTTTTTTGTTTGTTTTTGGCTAGGCAAGCACTCTACCACTGAGCTAAATCCCCGACCCATTGTTAATCCTTTTGACTCAAGAGCTTAATTGTAAGTGCAGAGAGTTTGACTTAGGAAGAGCAACAGTGAACTAATTTGGCATTACAAAATCAATCAAGAAACCAACAAATCTCTTCAATGACTTTCATCTTCCAAAAGGCTAAGTGCGTAAATCGCGAGATGGCAGTAAGGGCATGGACTCCAGAGAATGATACAAATTAAAGAGTATATCAGAAAAAAAATGAGAAGCCATCTAGCTGAGACAACCCTGCAAGAAAAATTGAAGAAAGAGGCTTGAAGGTATGAATAGATTATACATCATTAAAATTTGGTTCAGTGCACTGTGCCTTTTTTGCATGATTTTAGTTAGTGTGGTACAAATGGTTTAATTTTGAATGACGCCAGTACATTCTTAAGTACCCAAATGGATAACCTTATCTTCCAGATTAGTGATTTAATTTTGGGGGTGTATCTTGTGAACTCCATAGTCACAAATACCTATTCAATTATTTTCTGAACCTGTACTTTCTAATGTCTCTGGGGTTTGATAGTAAATAATTGACTAAGTAGAAAAAATAACTTTTGAATACCACAAAAGATATTTGGTGAGACAAAAACTGCTGCTATCAAAATTACCTAAAAGGAATATTCACCACGTGAGTAATCAGATTTCAATGTATCACAAAAAATAATTTTGTATTCACTGAACAAATTGCAATTTTTTTTAAAAAAATTGCAAATATAATTTATTATTTTAAAAGTCTTAGTGACCTTTGAACACATATCATGAACAGTTTTCTCAAAGTTTACTATCATGACTGGGAATACAGGGTGAAGCCCATGTCTTCCACTGGATGCCAAGCAGCCAAAGGAAAACAAAGAAACTCTCTTTTGATTGTAAGTTTTAAGTAGAGAACTCTGGGTGTGTTAAACTCCTTACAAAACAATTCACGAGAAGTAACTGAGATGAATTTATAAGAATTTTGTTTGACAGTGTGGTAATTTGTTTAAAGGTAGTCATATTTTGGACATATAAGGAACCGTGGTATGTAAGAATTGGCACAGCAGGAAAAAGCAATATTAATTATCATCATGCTTTCACGGGCGCATCATACGAGTGTATTTCTAAATTCTGTCGTAGGCCATCATCAATTCAGGTAAAATTCAAATTGTTCAAACAATACAAATGAACTTTGAGTTTCAAAAAAGCATTTTGAGTATCTTCTATCCTCTGTCTTCATACATTTGCCCAAATATAAAATCATACATCTCATGGTAGTTTATGCCTCGTTATTTTCACTCAGTATTCTGTTTATAATGTTCCTCCACCTGTAGCCTGCATACATACTTCATTTGTTATGAGATATACAGTAAGTACCACGTTGTTTGTCCCTTGAGGGAGAGTTGACAGATATCTGCCGTAGTCCCATGTTTTGGATATTTTGATGTATGAACATCCATATATAAAGTTATAAGCATTTATATATAAAGTGGGTGGCTTGGAAGAAACAACATATTTCTTGATAGATACTTAGAAATAGATTATTACTGGCTCATATGACAGCTTGACATTCTACTTTCTCAATAACTGTCTGACAGGTATGCCAGGAAGCTACTGCTAGTTACAGTCTGACCGGTAGTGTATGAGGCCCCCAGTATTTCTATGTCTTCCTCAACTCTCACTATCGATGGCCTTTCGGATTAGAGGGTATGAAGCAGTATGTCACTATAATTTCTATACGCATTTATCAAGCTGATTGAGAAAGTTCCCCATCATCCTTATGGTTTCGATTATGTAGTAATTAAATTTCATATAGAAGAAAGAAAACGTAGCAAATTACACCCACTCACCCACTGATGGACACGGAGATTAGTCCATATTTTATGAAAAGTCCTGCACTAAATGCAAAAGTGTAGATTATCTCCAACATGCGATTTTTTTCTTTTTTTTTGGTTATAGCCACAGCCACAGTAGTGAGATTGAAAAAATCATGTAGTAGTCATGCATTTCATTTTTTTGAAGAATCTCATACTTTTTCCATAATAGCTGCATTAATTTACCATCCAACTAACAATGCACAAAAGTGTCTTCTCCACCTTACTGACAATACTTCTTGCCCTTAGTTTTTGGAATATTCAGCATTTAAAGGGGGAGAAACTTGCAGTGTGCCACAGGAATGAATCTGCAGAAGGTTGTGCTAAGTGAAATCATCTGAGGATAAAAATGAAGGAAAGGCAAATACACATTATCTCCCTCGTCTGTGAAATCCAAAACCCTTGATATCACAGAAACAGAGAGTAGAGTGTTGTACCAAGGGATACAGTGTGAGCAGGTGCTGGGAAGATGCTGGTCAATAGGTAGAAATTCCAATGAGGTGAAAAGAATAGATCCAAGAGTTCTATTGAACAGTATGGTGACTGCAGTTAGTAACAAAAGTGTTATAAACAGATGTTACATATTCTAACCATCAAAATGAGAGTTCAGATGATGCATATGTTAGGGTTAGTCATAACAAAATGTCTATATAATTTAAAAATCATGTGCATGATTTTATGTTAACTACGCACAATTTTATTACTAAAAGTAGTTTTTAGAAATTAACAAGAAGTGTAAAGCTTGACAGAAAATACTAAATAGCATTTGAATTTCCCTAAAATTTACATCTTAGTTTTTGTAACATGGGGTAATCTATGTATGGTTTTGTAAATTTTCTGCTGTGTTACATATATAATGTAAAACTGAAGCTCTATTTTTAACTCAAAATAAAATGTTTAATTCTTTAAATACACAAATATATAGACTCTATGCATAGCAGAGCATTTCCCTATCTTTCAGACTGACACAATTCATTTGGGGAGATGTTTTATTTCCCAAGTATTTTTAATAAAGATGTAATTTTTTTTTGTTTTAAATACTACTCCCTGGGTTTATACAATACTTTATGTTTTTAATTAATGGTGCACTCTGTAAACACTGTATATTTTTGACGGCCCCTTTGTGTAAATCATTTCCACCAATCTGCTTGTCATACCATGTATTTATACAGTATAGCAGGCCTATACTGTATAAATGCATGGTATGACAATTACTGTATGCATTTATACAGTAATTCCTTTTCAATTAAAAATGAAAATGCAGTTCACATCTGTTACTTTTAAATATGAAAATTTATTTTAACTCATGTAAGATGAACTCTGAATAAACATCTGAAGGAAATCATAGCTGGAGCTTAAGGGCTCATAATTTTCTAGAAGGGGGTAGCAGGAGTAAAAGTACCCACACTGATGTGAATGGATATTGTGCAATTTACTAAGGGCTCAAACTGAACAAAAAGAGAAGGGAAGAATAAATTCTCTCCCCATTTTTGATTTGTCTTGTCCAGTCCTCAGCCATTAGAGCTCCTGGATCTCAGGATCTGGGGGATTATACCAGTGATCTCATCATCTCTTCTCAAGTCTTTGGCCTTGGACTGAATCATGCTACTCTCTTTCTTCACTCTCCACTCACAGAAGGTGGATCTGGGGGCTTCTCATTGTCTGTGATGGGATGAACCAATGTCCGCTCATATTTGCAGTACATAATGACATTTTTGTCAAAAACAGAACACGTACACTGATAATCCTACAAGGTTTTCGTACCTAGTGACATTGTGACCATCTTAGTTTCAGTAAGTGCAGTATGATGTCTGCACAGCGTCTTCTAATGGTACTTTTTTTTCAGACTATATCCACATCGTTAAATGGTACATGACTATATATCTCCTATTAGTTCATTTTCTCTTGAGAATTTTAACTAATACAAAATAAATAAGTCCAGAATGACACATCATTAACTAAAGTCAACAGTTTGCATTAAGATTTATTCTTTGTGTTGAAAATTGTATGTCATGTATACAGGGAATATACATTATACATGATATACGTAATATAAAAGTCACCACACAGAACAATTGCACTACCCCAGTGATCCCTCGTGCTTCACCTATTAATCTCTTCTTTCCATTCCATGAACCTCTAACAACGACTGATTTTTGTACTGTTTCTAGTTTTGGTATTCCCATAACATTTTGTGATTGAGATTAAACTGTGTGTGGCTTCTCCAATTTATTCATGTGCACGTATGGTCCCCCACAGCTTTTCATGGCACAACGAGCCTTTTATTTTCAAAGCTGCATAATATTTCATTGTATGGATTCACCGTGTTTTATATACCTATTGCAGAGATCTTAATTACTTTCAATTTTGCCGATTATGAATAAATTACTCTAAATATTCATTAGAAGGTTGAATGGACATAGTTTTCAATCCAGATTGGTAAATGCTGATGACCGTGATTGCTATATAGTGTAGTAAATGAATTTTTAAAGAGATTGCCAGTGGTTTTTTAAGGGGTGTATACCTTTTTTGAGTCGTGCGGATTGAGTTCAGGGCCTGGCAGTGTAACCGAGGGTTCTACACTGAGCTTCCTACTTAGCTGGCTGTACTCACTTGCATCTCCATTAGCAGTAAGTGAGACTTGTTGGTTCCCACCCTCAGCAACATTTTGTGTCGCTAGCATTGTGGATTTGGACATTTCACTAGGTGGGAAATGCTCTATAACATTTGCAATCAGCATTTCCCTGATGACACACAGTATTTAACATCTGTTCATTCATTCATTTATCATTTTTACCTCTCCTTAGGTGTAGCGTTTTCTTAGCTCTTCTAGCTATTTTTAAATTGGGTTGTTTTCTTTCTTCCTTGTTTCTTTCTTTCTTTTTCTTTCATTTTTTTTCAAGGTCTTACTTGCAGTTTTATTTTGATATATGTTCTTGCTAAGTTGTTAAATTGCCCAAACTCAGCTTGAACTTGTGATTCTCCTACTTTCTTACTCTTAATTTTTAGAGTTCTTTGCAAATTTTGAAAACAAGTTCTTCATAAAAATACATTTTGCAAATATTTTCTCTTCCGTGCCTTTTCTTTTTATCTTCATAACAGTATTTATTGAAAAAAGATTTGAATTTTAATGAAGGCCAACGTGTTATTATGCATGATTTATGACTTTGCTGCTTATCTAAAAACTCAAACCAAAGTTGAGATCACCTAGTTTTTTACTTATGTTAACTTGCAGGATATTTATAGGTTTGTAGTTTATATGTAAACTCATGAAAAGTTAATCTTTAAATTACCTTCTAAGACCTCAGGAAATTCTTTTAAAATACATATTTGAATTTTAAATTCATAATGGTGTATCTCCTTTTATAGATTCTTTGTACCTACCGTGAACGAGGGTAACTGTGACTTTGTCATCTTTTTCTAGGGAGTTTCTGGATGAAATTTTATTTGAAAAATGACTATTTTAAGAGTATAAAAAGCAGTGGAAATCTCATATTTTATTCATTTTTAAATTTTGAATTAAAGGTGAATTAGAGTCACCTCTATGGTTGTGAATTTCAATTCATTCCATTTCTCTCTTGATAACTGTCCTTTCTCCACAGAACTAATTTTGCTCCTTTGTGAAATATAAGTTGATATATTTGGGTGAGTTCATTTTTTGTACTTGTATTTAAAATAATTGTACATATATTCTATTCAGCTCTGTAAAGCTTGATGGATAGGATAACATCATTTTGGACAAGTCAATTAACATCCTGAAATCTTACTTGCCATATTGTCAGGCTTTCCCTAAAGTCAGGTAAAAACTCCCGAATTTAGCAACTGGCTAAGTAGCAGTCTACTTAAATTGCAGACTGTGTCTCTGGAGCATCCTGAGGAAGTTTGTCTCAGGTTCTTAGCAGCTAAGTGCACAGTACATACATCCCTCTTCTTAGTACTCCCAAAGACTAAAAAGCTTCACAATTAGGTGAGGAGAAATGGTGGAAAAGAGGATACAAATGGATTTAATTCCACAATTTTTCTAATATTTCAAACGTTGCATTTTTAAATGCATTTAAAATTGCACAAATATGGCTATATTAGCTTTATAGTTGCCTATTTCTCTTGCAACCTAACTTATGTTTGGAAGGGAATGTGAGTATATAATATCAGACATAAAGTTAAAATGTCAGGCATATACTTCAATATATGTCAAAAATAGTTATAGACTAAACAGAAAATATTACATTTAGAAATTAAATTTCAAGGTCTATGATAAGACATATACATAATAAATAACAAAGTATTTATTATGTATTATATCATGACATAAACAAGTTTATAACTTGCCAGATGAGATAAAGCAGCATTGAAATTAAAGGTTGAAAAATTCAAACTAATTCTCCATTGTCTGATGTTGTGGTATTTTATTTAAAATTATTTCAGTAAGTCTTTCTGAAGGAGCTTTTGCTGCTTGAGGCATTAAACATTAATATAATGATAGCTCTCTGAGAAGATAAACACGATTGTATTGATGTGATACAAACACGATGTTCCTTGAAGAACTAATACTTCTGTGCTATGAACATTTAAGGCGAATGGCTCCCCAGATTGGGCTTTCTTTGTCCCTGATGATTCAAGTTAAATATCCCCTAGAATTTTTAACACAACATGCACTTGCAATTTAACAGGTATCTTCTGCTGATGAGAAAGACTGTACTCTGCTGTGAGCAATTCATTGTTTTGACAGTTTTCACAAACAAAATGACTTACCGAAGCTCATCACACTATAACTCATCAATCAAGTAGTAAAACTAATTTAAGCAGGCTTTAAGTGAAGATGAGAAGCCAGATGGACAAATGCCCTCATTTATCCTGTTATTGTTAAGTGTAATTAAGAAATTCAGTAGCATATTTGCCCCTCAAAATAAAAAGACAGATGTCTATTCAACACACTGGATTAAAACATAGAATAACGAGAATGGATTTTTGCAATTAGAAAATACTGCAAATGTTTTACATCTCATTTTACCTGCTTAATATTTGGCATGGTAGGACATCTTGATAACAATGCATATTTTAGAGGAAAGAACAATAGATATTACTAAAATTTACATGTCCATTATTGCAATCCACTGTTGGTTCTCCATGTTCAAAGTAGGAAAGAACAAAAAATAGTGACATTATTGAAACATGTTCAAATACTGACTCACTTCTACTAAATCTTGCACTGAATAATCAGAAAGAAAATTTGCCTTAAAACATAGTATCTTTTATGTTCCTTTATGTATTTGCATCCTACTTGTAAAAGTGGATGAGCTTATAGTTCCATCTTATTTCATCAGCACTGCTAATGATTAAATTTCTATTTTCCTTTCTCTTTACTATATTTTTACAATCCGATTTTGTCTATTTTATTGTGGAACAGTGTTAAGCATTATTTTAGGGAATTTACTGATACGATGAATTCCTGGAAGAGACATATCTCATTTCATTCGTTTATTTTCAGTTCTTCTTCTTTTTTTCTTTTTTTCCTGTTGTCTATAGAAATCACAGGTTTCTCAAAAGGTACCAGTTTTGTAGATGGTCAGGTAACATTTTCTTACTATAATTTACATCAAATTCTTTACTTTTGTGAAAGCTTATATTACTTTTTCTAATCTTAATATTTAGAAGAGCAATTTAAGAGTAGTTGTTTTGAGTACTTTATTCTACATTTAAATATCAGGAATATAATCTAATTCTCCTTAGTTATCTCCAATTACTCTTAATCCTTGTTTGAATTTAACCTGATGAATTTCAGGACTTCAGAGCACTATGGAGTAGTCCATTTTAGCTCCTGTATGTGCATCGTTGAGAGTGAAACCAAGATGATTTTAGGAATTTATGTTCTACCTAAATCATTCTTTCTCTACATCAAGATTCTCATGGATACACTTAAAGGTCTATAGATAAATTATAAATATCAACTTCCTTCATGGATGGGCCAATATTGATGCTTCTCTCTCTCTCTTAATGTTCTAGTGGAGTTCAGTACAAATATAGTTTAGACCATGATGTCTAAATCATGACTTAGGAAGGGGAAGCACATGTTTTTTCCAAAAGACCAATGAAAAGCAAAAGGCTATACATTTCATTCCTTCATGAGTCAACGTGTAATCATGGGGGAAAGTGCACAAAACTTTTCTCCCTCTCTAGGCCTTCACTGAATAAATCAAACAGGAAACGCTAGAGCAGGGTTTTCTAAAAGAGAGCTGAAAACACTAAGCACTATTATCTTAATAGAAAGGAGTAGACAAGTCCACAAGATAGATCACACTGAATGAATATATAAGGTAGAATAGAAACAGAAAGTGGGGAAAGAATCTAGGCACAAAAAATGTTCAAGTTGTTTCAAAATCAATATTAATGACAGAAACAGAAAAGCTAGAACGCAGAGTTGTAGAGAAGCAGGAAAATGTTCTACTCATTGCAATGATCAGACAAGGTTTTAATTGCTATTTTTCACGTTTTGGTATTTCATCTTCTCTACCAGTTTTGAAAAGTTCAAGAATAATCAGTTCTAGAAATCAAGAATATGATGGTAGACCAACAAAAATGATTGTGGGAGTCTTAAGAGTGCATCACAGTCTTCTCTTTTTGGGAGAACTTGGCTTTCATTAGCATAAACATCATTTGTGTTTCTGACATGGCTGTTTGAGAGGAAGCCCATTACATTTAGAGTGCTTATTGGTCAGTGCTTTTAAACTCACAAAGAAATTTAATGCCACCCTTTCTACAAGAGTAAGGAGAATTTTGCTCCCAGGGAAGATACTCCATGTAATAAAATGTCTGCAAAATCTTGTCAAATTGAATTTGTAAGGAATTTGGAAGTATGTGTTGAGTAGATTATGAAGGGTTTTAGATCAATGTGAGCACATGTCTTAAATTATTGTTATGGCAGTGTATCATTTAGAGACAAATTTTACAGTGTCAAATTGTACAATTTGTACAAAGTCAGTCTTGTAAAGAAAGGAGAATAAAGACGCTACTGGCCTGTGGAATTAGAGTCATCATGTGCTATCTGCTGCTCAGCCACCTCTTAATTATACCCTCTGCAGGGTTCAAAGATAGGAATCAGCGCTTGCAGGAACAGAAAGTCATCACTATGTATTCAGCTTTCATATCCAATAGATTTTACAGACTTGAAGACATGCAGTTGATGGAGAGACGGTTCTCTGAGAAAGAACCTCAAAACACTATCATTGCTTTATTGCACAAAATCTCCTCCATATTTCCACAAAGGAACATGCAGTTACTAACCAAGATAATTGTATCTTGAGGAAGGAATACCTGGAAATTTGGGGGAATTGTTAGAAACAGTCTTTAAATTATTTAGGCCCGGAGAGGATTAATGGATAATGTGGCAAGTGGAAGACTGAGGTGAACATTTGCAAACCTAAACTAACTTAATTTCCCTGTTTCTGGGTGCAGATTTTGATTATGTACATTTTACTGTCCTGATCCCCACACTGATTTTTCCCTATGAAAAGTGCAATACTATGCTGAGAAAGATCAAATAAAAGACTATAGAAATATCCATTACTACAAATACAGAAAAAAAATAACAATGGTATTCTATACCGGAGTAATTCTTAGAGATTAGTGTTGCCCTCAATGAGATGAAATTGTATTCATGCATTTGAACATTTAAAAAATAGAATAAATTTGGAAAATAACTATAGATTCCTATAAGTTTAGTCAGCTGGCCTATATAATTATAGGTACTAGTCAGATGTTTTATATTTGCTAGAGCAAACCACTTTGTTCTTGGTACTTGGTGTATGACTATGAATCTGGTAGTGAACGGCATATGTAATGGATGATAAAAATACTGCTTTAATTGGTAAGATAGGAGTACACCCTAATGCTTTTCTGAACATTATCAAAATTTGCTTCATAGGGCCTTCCTCATCTGACCATCATAAAGAACAGCATTTTACTGATGATATAGTCCTTTTACTGATGATATAGTCCTGGTTGGAGTTGTTGAAGAAGCAGCAGCAAGAACCAGAATAAGACATACACAAAGGCGAGTGCTGGGATTCCTGGGGATTCCATGGGAACCCACATTATGGGCATTGCCCGCCAGTCCCATTTGAGCAAGAAGGATCTGTTGTATTCGTTGTGGGACCTCTTTGAACCTCAGAATTAGCATGATCCTCATTTGTACATATTGTTCTGATATGCTTACCAGGGAATCCAAAATGTTGCTAGGTTTGAGAGTGACTCCAAATAAGGCAAACTTTAAAATAATTCCAGGGCAGTATACATGTTTCATGCTTCTAAATTCTTAGAAACCAATAAATCTGATAGTTCCTAAAATGCATGCCATAAATGAATACATTTGTAAATTCTAAAAGAAAAGTATGTGCAAATCTTCAGGGTTTTGAGGTAAAACTGTGTTTAGCTGTTAACTTCTATTTTATATCTGCACGGCCGTAGTAGAAACTGAATGACCAAGAGCCAAGTAAATTATGTGGCTAGAACTGCTTATCAGAATTACCTGGTACAATCTGATACACAAAGACATAAGATTGTACACATTGCAGAAATCTTATGTAAAATAGAAATGTACATAATTGTTAGATTTAAGCCTGTTTTGAAGGTATGTAAATATTATGTGAAGCTGAGACTCCCGCTCAGGGCGGAGACGTCCAGTTTCCTAGGCTTCTTTGATTGACTGGTTTCAAGCCCTCTTGGCAGTAGAGAACATTGACAGGAAATTAGAGAGTAAAATAAGGATTATCTTGAGGATCTTTCCCTTTCTCTTTGCTCTGAATACAATTGCCATTAAAATTCTGTCTCCCAGTAGACAGGTCTCTTGTATTTCCACCTTCTGCTGGCTAGCTCTAGACTTGAGTTTCTGTCACATGGGCATCTCCTTTTGTTATTGAAGCTATTTGCTACTGCGTCCTACTACTATTTTCTGAGGTGGTTCACAGACCACTTTTGACTTTGCAGCAATTCAATTTTATGGACAATAAATGCTGAGAGTAAATTTCTTTTGTTTAAATATTTCAGAGGCAGGATAGGGGATATCACTCAGTGGCAGAAGACATGCTTGTTTACCATGAGCTAAGCCCTGAGTTTAATCTTGATAAATAAATAAATGAAGAAGTACATTAATAAATACTTGGTGTCACTTCTGCTTTATTGATTGGACCCCTAGTAGTATGTAAATACTATTTAGTTAAAGATTTTCTGAACTCCTACTTAACTAAATTATGTGACTAGTAATAATAACAGTGCTGTTGCCAATAAAACAGGTTGTAATAATTTCTTATGTCTGAATTGATCTGAATTCCGTTTAAGAGAATCAGAGTATATATTTTACTTCAGCATTTTAGAACCTTACAATCTTATGCCATTCTATATGTCGTTCGTTTTGTTGTTATTAATCATTAAAATTATCATTTGTAAAGCAAAGTCTTATGTTAGGATTCAAACATTAATACTTATGTTTTATTCACATATTTTAAGAAGATAAGTGTGACTATAAATAATACTGATATATTCTCAAAATTGTATAATAAATTATGATTAAAGTCATAAAACTTATTCTGACTGTACTAAAACCGAGACATGCATTTATATGAATGAAATTTTCATAAATCCTAGGAATTAAAATGCAATATACTGTGCTATTCTTATAGTTCTCTATTATCATCTATACCATATCTTTGTTTGATGATTCAAATTTTATTCAAGTGCCTCTATATTCATTTGTATGCTTCAAAAGGAACAAACAACAAGTTACGAAATACCCCACATCACTATTTCAGATTTCCTGTCTCTCAGGAAACATAAATTCATCTAGACTAGAGCACTGTCATTACTCGTTGCTCTTAGAAATTTGCAGTGAGCGGTTTTGGATGAGACTAGTTGATTGCTGGTAGTAGGAGAGATTTCTATATTTCTATTTTAACTAAGCTTTTATAATAACAATCTTGTACAAAAAACATTTAGTATTACTGAAAACTGCAAACGATTTCAAAAAAGATAAACTACGACACTTAAAAATATAATGAAAGTCAGCATCCCAAGTTCTTGATCTAAGGAATGAAAGGTACTATTTGATAATCGGCTTTTTCTTTACCTATTTTTACCTTCCTTCTCTTTATTCAAAATGTCAGAACATACAGTTCAGTTGGCATTTGGGATGAAAAGAAATCGCCTTGTTCCAAATGTGCACAAGGGTGATTTTTTCTTTGAATGAACTATCGTTCTATCTAAGCAACAGTAACATCTTAAATATCCTTTTTTCCCCATTGACCTACATCTTTGTTCCAGATTACTAAGTGTGAAACCAGCAATTCAATCATTTTTTATCCTTGATAGCATGGTCTTATCTAATATTTGCCTTGTGGATATAATTTGAAAGGGAGAATTTCATTAACATTTAAGCTCAGTGAGCAAATAATGAAACGGAATTTGTTTTTTGATAAATATTCTAATTTCAGTAAAGGCCCTAACTTATTTTCTGTATAGATTTCTATCTGTTTGAACATATGTTGTTGCTTTTATGTTACAAATTAAGAACACAGTGAGTTTTGGGTTTTAGGCATCCCAAATAAAACCTTTTTTTATATTTGCAAATGCAGCTAAATTAGTTTAAAGACCACTGGTATATTTTAACTAGTTAGACATATAATTTTTTTTAGCATTTTAAAAACTTTTCAAGATAGAGGGATTTTTAAAATACAACAAGAGTTTCTAAAATGTATATCCATAAATTCAGAGGCAAAATGCAATTGGAATAAAGATTTTGATATTCTTTATACAACAAAGAAAAAATATCTTATTGTTTCGAAGTACTTTTAAAACTGCCTCAATTCTGTTGGGATATAACAGACAGAAGAATTTAGTAGAAATCCAAGAATGTTCATTCATTGATTTTATAGTTAAAACATATTGTCCATCTCCTATCTCATAATGAAGTTTGCCAAGGCCAGGAGGGAGGGAAGGAAAGAGGAAGAGAAGGAGGGAAGATAGGAGTAAGGAAAGGAGAAATTGGTGAGGGGGGAGCATGTAAGTGAATGGTTTTAGAAAATTCTCTTTGTGAAAAAATATAGAATTTGTTGTCACTGAAAACAACAAAATAATGATAATTGCTCTGAAACAATGCATAGGAGAAAGAATTGGGAAAGGGAATGACTGGGACCATATTTGAAAGGATATCAAACTCAACATCAATTCATCGAGATGCAAGATAAAAACCTGATGGGTGTGATGGCACATGCCTGTAATCCCACCACTAGAAAGCTTGAGTCAATCCAATCACTGTGAGTTCGAGGCCAGCCTGGGCTATATACCAAGCTCAAGGCCAGCCTCAACTACATAGTGAGACCCTGTCTCAAGGAAAAAAAAAAAAGCAAGATAAACACCTAAATTATAATTATTCCCCTTTGAGATTTCTTTTTTTTTTTATTTTAAACCAAGAGCATGTATTGGTACATTCTACATACATTGGTCACATTCATTACATTTGTTCTATACCTATACATGGTGCACCTTGGTTCTCCCCCTCTCCCCCGTCCCTCCCCTCTCCTCCCTCCCTCCCTATTTATATCAGGTTTATTCATCATTTTCCATAT
>PVJO010010675.1:34572-63127 GCA_004026905.1 Hystrix cristata | reverse complement strand
TAGGCTGTCCTTCTTCCAGTGAGGGTGTTTGGCTTCTTTGTCAAAGATGAGGTATTTGAGTGTGCCTGGGGTTGTTTCTGTATCCTCCAATCTATTCCATTGATCCTCAGGTCTGTCTTTTTGCCAGTACCATGCTGTCTTTAATACTGTAGCTCTATAGTATAGTTTTATGTCTGGGACTGTGATGCCCCCTGCTTTTAGCATGACTTATTTTTATTTTAAAAAATATGCATGGAAAAATTCTTGGAGAATATACACTAAAATATTAGCAGAATTTAGTTTGGGGGAATATGATTACAGATGATTCTTATTTTAGTTTTTTACCCTATTTTTAATCAGTTTCTAAAAACCTATAAAAATAAATGAACAGAAAAATCACTTTAAAGCATCAACTTACTTTTTTGTAAAATCCTAAAATCTGGAGAGTCTTCTATTAAGGTCCCTTCCCTGTACCACTCAACTTTGGGGGATGGGGCCCCTTTCACTCTGCATTCAAAGACAACCAGCTGGCCCTCAGAGGCTGACAAATTTTGTAGCATCTAGGATGAGAAGAATAGTGTTAGAACAAAAAAGTACACATTTTGGCATCTAGTCCTGATGTAGAATTTCAGAAAGAGACACCATGTCCTCCGTATTTGGCTTTTCTGAGATACACATCTCCCGTAGCTTCGATTTTCCAAATGTACATGGAATCTATGTTTGAAGACAGAAGCATCAGATCCCTGCAAAGCTCTTTCCTCACTGTTTTTTGCCTTTACCTTTGTTATAAATTTACTAAATAGGAGGGAAAGCACATGGAGTAAAGTTGCTAATTTTCAGTAATGTCTCTTCCTAAATGCCCAAGTGGAGTTAGGTTTCCAGGAATAACGGTAATGATTTAAAAAACTGCTTCATCTACTAGTGATTCAATACAGGAGTAATGTATTATTCTCTAAAGGAATGTTCATGATGTGGAGCAGATCTGTGGCTCAGGTACCTGATTTTGTCTTCCCTAGCTTTGCCTAGTTTACATTTTTTTGTCTTGGAAATCGATTTTTTGTTTTGCTGTTTTGTTTTTCTTACATAGTCTTTCGTTGGTTGATTCTGGTGGTGCTGGGGATAGGCCCACAGCCTCACAGATGCTAAGCACATGTTCTACCCCAAGCCACACACTCAGCCCTCTTCATGTGGTCTTTACATTGTAATCTGGCTGAGCTGCTGAGGGACATAAGCAATGACAATCTTTATAAGATCATAGTCATATATGGGGTCCTATATCATTGTAAAATACATTGAGATTCTGAGAAGGAGTCATTAATACTTACCCCGCTCCCATGATAAAAGGTCTAATGAGCCATGTTGAATTGTAAAATACCAGTGTGTTCTATACTAGACTCATGACAGAAAGAAATATATATTTTTCTTCATACTACATTCTCATTCATGATGATTTGTGAGCTTACAATTGCACATTCTTCAGTGTGGTTGGTTCTTCGTTTGATTAGGAAATGCTTCACTGGCATGTGTGTAAGCCTATTTTTATTTTTCACTCTGGACCAAAGACTGTAGACATGGAAAGATTCTGATTAAATTTGCTCAACAAACTCTTTATGTAGCGAATGCACCAAGGCTGTCAATTCTTAAAAATTTTTTGTCTTAATAGAAGAAGAAAGCCAGTAATGTTGCTGTTGCTTTCGTCATTCACTCAGAAGTAACTCATGAGATTTTTACAGCTCTTGTATGAACAACTTATGATATTTTGCACATATCCCTATCACAGTTATAGCATTTATCTAAGGAATACAGGAGTGGTGAGGATAACCACAGGCTTTAGCTGTAATAAGACTTAGTGTTAATTAAGAGGTATGTGTAAATTTGTATTATAACAGCCAGGGGGCACCATAGTTCGAAGTCAGTGTGTTGTTCTTTGAGTGGTCCTGAATTGTTTGCTGAAGTAATTCACGATGGGAATAGAACAGACTAGTTTCTGAATTAGCAAAGACCTATTTGATCGAAAATCTGATTATTCCTCACTTGTCCCAAACAACACCTAGTGACAAGAATGAAAATCACAAAGTATCCGTGAGTCTTGGGTGTTCCTGGTAAACTGATAGAGACATCTTTTGTCCTGACACCTGGGCAAATTACGTGTGGAAATGGCCGCTTTGGGACCTATTGAAAACTTTAATGGCAGCCAGACATCTCCCAGAATTCACACATATGGAGTTTTATTTCTTCTTGAGACAGACACAGTAGAAACCCCCTCCAGCGAGTTGGTGGTGGTGGAAGGAACTGAATAAATGAAATATGTCACATTTATAAATGGGGTATAGGCAAAATGCAGTCAATCTACATGCTTTGGCTGCTCTAACATGGCTTGCAGTTTGTCTTACATACATAAATTAATGGTCAGTCTTACAGAGAAAACACCAAAGCCCTGCTTACAAAGGACCTCCTTGAGAGACTATGTTCCTCTCAATTTAAGCCAGCACTAGTTGGTTGTTATTATTTCTTTGACATTAAAAGCCAAGGTTTGTGCTCTATTCGAGAGGCCAGTCAAGATACTTGTGGTTCTATGGTGTGCGGAACAGGCTCCCTAATGTCTACAATAGGAAGTGGAAGATCATTCCAGTGTGAATCGATATTCAGTAAAGGAGATCCTAAGATCGCCTTACAAGCCACTTAGAGTTGGAAGTCAAAAGGACAGTGATAGTTGTCACTGCTGAAAACTATGCTTTTCTACTAAGTCTTATAAGAAGGAGCTGACTCATACCACCACACATCAGGGTCCAAATCAGTTATACCATTAGAATGTAACATAGATGACATGACCTGTGTCCATTGCACAGTAGGTCCTTGGTTGTTCCCAATAGCATGATGCTGTGGTTTGGATATGGGAACAGTTTTGTGTCCCTTGGCAGGTTCATGTGTCGGAAGTGTGATCCTCTATGTGATGGATAATAAGATGTGGTAGGACCTTTAGGAGGTGGAGCCTAATGGGAGGTCATTATGACCCTTTCCCTCACTCTGGCTTCCTGTCTCCCCATGTGATTCTCTCTCTCTCTCTCTGCCATCATTGTGTTGCATCTTCTATGAGATCCTCACTGGAGCTAAGCCATACTTGAATCTCTAAAACTATGAACTAGATAAACCTTGTTCCTTTATAAAGCACCAAGACTCAGGTATTTCATTATAGTAAGCAAAAACAGACTAATACACTTAATGTATACAGACTTGATCATATTCACTTTGACTTCCCTAAAGACAAATGAAAAAGACCCTAACTAGCAAAGATTAAGATAATCTTTTCTAGGAATTGTGGATCTGGACTAAAGTCACTATAACCAAAGGTCCATAACCTCCTGAAGTAAACAGTGTCCAAAGTGCAAATCCTTCTTTGTGTCATTGTACTGATCACCCAAGATGATGCTCTTAACAGGATGACTTAACAACACAGAACCTTGAAAGCATGTCTTGCACAGCCACTTGACATTGGATTTATTTTCTCTATCCTTCCTAAAGACACTCTGCAGTCACACAATACTCCTTAGCTGAAGTGGAAGTATTTGCCACAGAATACATTTGACAGTGTACCTTCTTTCTGCCAAAGAAGGTGCTCTAAAAGTCAATTGAGAGGATACAGTTCCTGTATCCTGCAGAGATATCCTTGAGAAAAAGCACCTCTCTGGTTAAAAGATGTCAGCTACAAGGTTCATTTTGTCATTTTATTCTTTTTTTTTTTTTTTTTTTTGTGGTGCCGGGGATCGAACATTTTATTCATTTTTAAATCTAGTTGGTATCTTTGCACCTTGGGACATGTACAAGTAAATGTGTACAGTGCTTTAGGATGACACTGGATCAAATAATTTTTACTGATAAAGAACTGATTGAAGGCCCTTTGTCCTTAGATCATTACAGGTACTCTGTGCAAGAGTTGAGTCAGAAAATTCTCTGGAATTGATGGGTTGAGACAGGGCTCCATGAAATCTTCAGAAATCTGAATCCGGCTATTGGCCCAGTTATTTCAGGGTTTCCTGCCTCTGTGATTATATAATGGAGTGCTCTTCAAATTCTCACTTCCCCTGCCCCCTTCCCCTCTTCAAATTACTGCTGAAGCAGCTGGAGCCAGGGCCGCTGCTCCTTGAAAGCCCGCCAGAGCAGCTGCTGTTGAGTGGGAGCTGTGGTAGGAGCAAGATTCTAATTCGATCGCCTCCCTCCCTCCACTCTCAAGAAGCGCGAGTGTTCTCCACTTCCCCTCAGAGAAGCAGGCTGAAGGGTTCTGATCCCGCACAGAGAAGGCTGGTCACCCTCCATCCACAGTTAAAGAGCATTTAGGCACAGGTGAGATGGGCTATAGCCCAGTGGGAGAGTACTTGCCTAATCTATGCAATGTCCTGCATTCTATTCCTAGCACAGCAAATAAACAAAAAAATCTGTGAGTTTTGTCTTCCACAGATCAAGGACTAGTATATAGAATCCCACAGATTTCTCTTATACTCTACCACTATTTTTCTGGGCAACTCCCCTTTTCATTTTAGCCTTTTAAAATAAAAATGTAAGCACTTCTCTGTCACCAAAGGAGGCGGGGAAAAAGAGTTAAATAAAACTCTGCTGTCTAATGGTTGCTTTAAAAAGAAAAATGGCTTCTTGCCATAACTGGCAAAGAAAGGTTTTGCTGGGCAGTAGAGAAAGTGAGTCTTAGGGGCAGAAATGGCAGAAGTCCCTAAAGAAGTAAATAGAACAGGAGTAACCTGAACAAACATACGCAGATGACCTGTTACGGTTGTTCAGGGCCAGGCGATACTGTCATTGGTAGCTCTGGTTCAGAAATTCCTTAATGACCCTGGTGGCAGCGACTATGACCTCAATCTTGCCCTTACTGACGGAAACTAACGCCAGCGCACCGCTGCTGATAAGTCCCTCTGGAATTCCAGTGGCAGCCTATCCTAGTGCCCTGAGTCTGAACAATCTCGATCCCATTTATGGAGGCAAAAGCACACTTTCCGAGGGTGGAGTCTGGGTCTGTGTACTGAGGACTGTTTTCTCACGTGGCAGACGTCACTGTAAAGCTTTTAAAGATTTTACCCAACAAACATCTAGTGATTAAGTCATTTTCCTATTTTTCTTTTTCAAATGGATCTGTATCAAATGTATTTATTTCATGTATTTGCCAATCAGTATATAATCAGAAGGAGGCAATCAGAATCACCATGAAAAAGCAGTCAAACCTGATCTTCTCATTAACTTGTGAAATGTAAAGAGGAAAAGTTAAAAATTCCTGTGAGATGGTGTTTTCCTCCTTTTGCTTGAACCCGGGGCTTGAACCCAGGGCCTCATGCTTGCTAGGCAAAGGCTCCTCCACTAAGCCACACCCCTATTCACAGGCTTTTTAATAGTAATAGCTTCCAGGCTGTTATTACCTTTATGAACTTCTATGTATTTATTAGCAATAGCTTTCAAGGTGATAGGGACAAGCAGAAAAGTGAACAGTTTTATCTCTGATAAATGCACCAGATGCACGTGCTGGGTGATAGGAATACGTGGAAGGCAGAGCCCCTACTATTTGAAATTGAGAGGAGGTAAGGACACCTCTGGTGTCCCCAACCTGGCTGGGCGATGGTGTTGCGGGTGGGGAGAGAGGAGGCCTTACTGGGATTGTTGCCAACTATTCTGTGGTGTAGCTGCCTTTGAAGAGTCAGCTCTGTCTCTGAGGTGTGACAGAGAGGTGTGACAAATTAAATTAAGTGTGCTGATTTCCAGCATTTATGCTGTGTGTTAAGGCTAGGTGGCTTAGCAGTCACAATAAGAGATAACGAGAACTAGCTCTATTAGCTGTATTTCATCCAAGCACACAGCACACATACACGCGAGCATACAAACACACATTTGCGCACATACACATGCACACACAATTCCTCATCAGAGTCTTGTATCCACCAAGTCACATGTTACTTTCCTATTTCAAATCTTTGTGCTGAAATCTCAGGTACAGGTTCGAGGAAAAGAACCTGAAAAACTGAGAGGCATCCATCTTGTCTTATGTAAGAACGTGTGCCTGAGTGACATGGAGATAGATAAATACGGCCCACTCTAGATTCCTTGCTGGGTTTTGGAAGCCATCTTGGATAAACCAATATGGTGGAACTTCCCTGAAATTGAGGCTTCTGCAGAAGTTGTGGATTTAGCTCTTAGTTTAAATATTAGCCTCTGCTTCTCATTCCCACTTTCTCTCTCTTTTTGATTCATTTCATCTGCAGATCTAGCAACTTTGATTATTGCTTAATGTCCAAAAGTGCAGGTTCCTGGTTCCTTAATTCTAATCTATATCTTAAAAATGATTTTGTGAAACTCTTCTGAATATTGAGAAAAATCTGATAGTGCTCAGGAATCTAATCCCCTAGCCCAGCCATCCCCTCGAACTGCTTCTAAAGTGTCTGTTGGCTTTTCTTCACCCTTTTCTTTTCCCATTCAGTGTTCTAAGCACCTCTTTGTCTCAGTTGAGCACTTGGAATTTGACAGGTAGTAAAGTGTAGTTTGACACTGTTAACTTGTTAAATGAATATAATGAAAGGTTTGTTCAGAAATGATCGACAACTGTTGAGATTATAATCCTTTGTGCAAATAAAGTACATTTCTTGTTTTAAAAAACTAGTACTTGCTGGAAAAGACCATTTTTGCCATTTTCCTTGGACTTCTCAGCTTCAGCTCTATTTGGGCAGGATATTCCTTTGTTGTGGGGGGCTGTTATCCTATGTACTGGAGGAAGTTTAGCAGCATCGCTGGATGCCACTAGTGCAACTCTTCAGTTGTGACAACTAAAATGTCTCCGGACACTCCCAATAACCTTTGGAGAACAAAATTAACCATGGTTGAGAACCACTGTTCTAAATCAAAACACATTTCTTAGAGGATAAAATCTCTTTGGGCCTAAATTTGACGTCCATACAATAGACTGTAAATCCAGGGGAAGAATCTACCCACATGGTCTTCATAATCCCCCCAAATCCAATGTGACTCCATTTTTGGAATTTACTGTCTGGAACAACAAATAAACATTCTCTGTGTTATATAGGGGTGTATAGACTGAGAAGTGAGAGAATGTCTTTCTAGTCCTAATTCTGCCACTAACTAGTCCTTTGACGTTGGCAAAACAGCTCAATCTCTCTGGCCCACACTTGGTTTTTTGTTTCTAAATGAAAGTGCCTGACTGAACTTTCCAGTTCTAAATACAAAGACTATGTGAGTCAGAATTTACTGAAACCACAATAGCTGATACCCTGGAGCAGAAAAAGAAAGCTCTTTGTCTTTGAGTGAGGCTTTATGTTCAACCTCCCAGGAGCATTTAACTCCATGTCTTTGAGCACCAAAGACAGATCCCTGGGAGCAGATACTTCTGAAGTCCGGAGAAGCCTCCGGAGTACTAAGTGGCTGGAATTGTATCACCTGATCTTTGGGTGTGGCTGTCTCAAAGCCCGAGAATGGACATAGAGATCATTGTGGGGAGGGGAAATGACTTCGTTATAAAAACTGTTATTAAAACTTGGTGTGGTGGTGTATGCCTGTAATCCCAGCTACTCAGGTGGCTGAGGCAGGAGGATGTCAAGCTTCAGGGCAGGCTGGGCAATTTAGCAAGACCCTATCTCAAAAAGGGGGAAGGGGTAGTTGCCGGGAGATGTAACTCAGTGACAGAGCACTTGACTGGCAAGTGTGATGCCCTGAGTTCCATCCCCAGTACTGGGAAAAACAACAGCAATAACAAAATGAAAACAGCAGCAAAACCCCAACGACAAAAAGCACCTATAATTAGAAATTTATGACTTGAAGTGATATTGTAACAACCAACAAAAAACCCTGAAGTACCTTATATTCTACTTATATGAGCCCAAAATACTGAAATAAAATCAACCTTGGATCTATAACTCGGTATGGGTGCTCTGGTGTCTTTAAAGCCAAGACAGAAAGAAGAAAGTTTTGATTACCTTTGTAAACACTGGAGCCGCAATGATAGGTTTTCCATCCAGGCCTTGCAAATAGTTGGTAGGACTCTGGCACTGTTAGAAGGAACCAACAACAGATTCATTGTCACTAAAATTATTACCGGGATAGATATAACGAATTTACAAAATTGATTTATAAATTAATCTCAAGTCAAAAGTTATGTTTTCTAAGTTTGTGAATCACAGCCTTCATTTTTTAGATGGAACTGTGTGCATTTCTTTGTAGGTCATGGTGACTGAAAACATGTGCTGTTCATTCCCTTGCTCAGCGTATGAATCCATGTAATCAACACTAATTCCCTGAAACGATCTCATAAAACCGCTGGGCTAGCTTAGGTCACGGTTGAAAAGCAATGGATTAGAACCAAAACTTGATCCCTCTGTATTACTAAATGGATTAGGTAAATAATTCAGATTTTCAAAAAGAAAAAGTTGTAGATTAATATATTTATTTACCATCAATCAACAATATATCAATAACATTTTATAAATGTATTTAGGTCATATGGTTTCATGTTTTAAAGTATATGCACACATATATATTATTATGTATATAATAATAGATAGTTGGCTAATGCTAGAACTATCTGAAATGGCTAGTATAAAGTACCTCTGTGGAGTGGTATGGAGTCTTGATTAAAACTTTTACTAAATATGCTCCTGTACTTTCTGAATTTTTAAATACTGAGCATATATTATTATTATTATTATTATTATTATTATTAACTTGAAAAGACAAGAGCCTTTACTATTTTCTAAAAAATAACTTCCTGCTTGCTCTTTCTTGGACAATAAAATCTTCTGTGACTCTGTGAAACTGAGTTTTTTTGTTTTTTTGTTTTTTGTTTTGGTGCTAGGGATTGAACCAAGGCCTTGTGCTTGCAAGGCAAGCACTCTAACCCCTGAGCTAAATCCCTAGCCCGAAACTGAGATTTATGATGTAGAGTACCCTGGGCCAGTCCAAGAGCTGGTAGCTCACCATATAAATAATCAGCACTCTTCATAAAGCAGAACGTCAGAGACTAATTTGCAAAGAGTTTCCTGTCCTGTGATATTTGCCCGTGAAGCTGAGAGTCAGTTCCCAAAGCAGCAGGAACCGCTGCGCTCCTGCATCAGGAGTATAAAACAATCTGCATCCTGACCGAGTTGGGGCAGAGGACAGCGTGACTGTGCCGTACGAGATGGTCACAGTCACAGCATGTGTCCATGCCAGACCCACAACACAGGGTTGTGGAGTAAGATCTAGATTCTGTACCTGCTGGATGGTTGACACTCTGGGCTGGGCTGCCACATGCTGGGCTGAGGGCACTGCCGGAGGAATGGCTGCAGGAGTGGGAGGCAATGACACCTCATTTGGCTTCTGGAATCTGAGAAATGATCAAGATACGAGTAGATTATAAAACCGAGCTCTGTTTGTGGAAAGTCTTTCAGCAAAACTAGTAATGCCACCATTGGGTACAGTCGGAGGTAGGCAAGCTCTTGGCTTGACAATATTTGACAAGCATTTACCGAGAGCTTCAGGGCTGCACACTTTGTTTGGCAACACGGACCTGAAGATGAATAAGACACATTCTTGGGGGTTACTTGAGGTGTAGCCAGGGAGTCCAACTTATTAACAGCTACCTGACAACTATGACAGAAATATGGGCAGAAGGTAATTCTTTTAAGATTTGTTTTGTTGTTCTTTGTATTTTCTCTCTGCTTCCCATTTCAAGCAGGAGGCCAGGCTTTGTAAATCTTTACCGGTGTGATTTTGGCATGTCAGAAAGTGGAAATACCCTGAAGTCAACGAGCTCTTCAAATTTACACACATTTCCTGGGTGTGGTGGGGCATGCTTTGTAATCCCAGCACTCAGGAGGCTGAGGGAAGAGGATTGCCATAAGTTCAAGGCCAGCCTGAACTACATAGCAAGATCCTGTCTCAAAAAAAAAAATGAAAATAAAATTAAAAGAAAGAGAGGGGCAGTGCATTCCTAGCAAAGTAAGCAGCTTGAATGAAAAGGTGAGACTGAACTGCGTATTGCTGGAGTGAGATGTTGGCAGTGCAGATGGCCCAAGACGGACGAGGGCGTAGGAAGCCTGCTTGCCAGACTACTGAATAAAGCTTTTCATGTCGGCTGATTTTAGATTAAAAAAAGATATTTGTCTCATGTTCCATTTTTGTTTTCCTGCAGATACTTATCTTTTTTGAGTCAGGAAAATGACAGGATCAAAGTGATTTTTTAGAGAGGCATTGGTAATAGTACTTCCAAGACTGAAAAGAAGAGGCTGGAGCAGATGAAAACCTCTGAGCAAAGGGCTGAAAAGAAGCAGAATTGGACTGAGGCCAGTAGAGCATGTGGAAAGGGAGTAAGGGAAGAACTCTTTACTCTGGCTGTTTACATTTGTGGAAAAGCTGAAAGCAAATTATCATTGGAAGTAGATGCAGACAAAAGATTCTGAATAATAAAACATGATTTTTCCCCCTCATAAGGATTCCCCCTCTGCAAGGGAAAGTGGAATATGCAAACACAGTTTGCATCTCTCTGATAGCTCTCCCAAGCACTGCTGTTTGCCTTACATCATCTCCAGGAAATGGGTACTGCATCTATTTCCAGGTCCCCCAACTTCTGCTTAGAATTACCGTGCCTCTGATTGTGGGAGTGCCTTCTATTCTTCTTTTGAAACTCATTTTAGAGCTGGGCATGATGGCTCAAGCTTGTTAATCTCAGCTACTCAAGAGGCTGAGGCAGGAGGATAGCAAATATAAGGTCAGCCTAGCCAATTTGTCAAGACTCTGTCTCAAGATAAAAGGACTGCGGTTGTACCTCAGTGGAAGAACATACTCAAGGTTCTCGTTTCAATCTCCAGTACTTCAAAAAACAAACACAAAAACTCCACTTGGGCACAAAATTCTTTAATGCTTTGCTTGATTTCCTTCTCCCTCCCCAGCTTACAGTCTTCTGGGCCAAGCCCTGCACACCCTATGTGTGGGTATCACAGTCTATTCCATTTTATTATTCTTACTATCTCGATGCTTGCCATACATTTTTGGCTATACTTTCTATATGTTTCTCTGTACTAGGCTGTGAGCTTCTTGAAGGCAGAAAACATGTAAGTTTTTATACCATCCATTGCATCCAGCACAGTGCCTGGGTGGAGTAAGGGCTCAGTCCATGACTGTGGAAGGTCATGAATGGATGGATGTGACTTTGTTCAATATTTGGTACAACCATTTAGCCAGATGGCCCAGATGACTTATTTGCATGTATATACTAAATAAATAATCACATTAATAAAGTATATATAAAGTATATATAAAGTTATATATTGTAAGTTATATATATATACATATATATTTAGGATTACTAGGTTTATGTTCTTGTGAATACTATTTAAACATGAGTTTTTTTAAACCATTGGATATTTGGTTTTCATTCTGTAGCTAAAAGTATGATGATTTTTTGAAGGTAATATTTTGTTTTTTTAACTACTGAGACTATTTGAATTAACCTGTTAGACAAGACAAGCAAAAGATGGGGTCTTCTCCAAATCTACTCTGCTCTTTTTAACTAATTAATTTATTTTTGGGTCATACCCTGAAGTCATGCTGTGCAAGGTCTAGAAACCAATTAGAAGGTTTTTTGTTTTCCCCCAATGCTGGGGATTGAGCCCAGGGTACTGAGCTACATCCTCAGCCCTTTTTGTTTTTATTTTGAGACAAGGTGTGGCTGTTGCTCAGACTGGCATTAACTTGTCACTTTCCTGCCTTCACTTCCCATGTAGCTGTCCGTCCAGGCATGTACCACCACACCCAGCCAGTTAGATGTTTTCTTGGGATCTCAGGATGGGAAGGCTACAGGATAGAAAATTAGAATTACCGATTCATCTCGTCCTTGTTAGGGTCCCCTTCTGAGTCAGAAGAAGAAACTCCTGGAGAAATAAAAACAAGACATGAGATTTTGAAGATGATAATTTCTTTTTTTTTTGGTGCTGGGGATTGCACTCAGGACCTTGTGCTTACAAAGCAAGCACTCTAGCCACTGAGCTAAATTCCCAGCTTGAAGGTGATAATTTCTTAAACTAGTTCCTGAATTGAATTTGAAGATCTACGGAATCTTAGACTTAGAAATGTACTCAGTGATTCTCTACCCTAACAATTCGATTTGACAAATGAAGAAACAGACCCCCAGAAGTTGAAGGAGTTGCTCAAGGTCACATTGCTAGTTAGTGCTAGAGTTCAAGTTAACTGGCCCAGTGTCTAATGCTCTAGTTTGGAAAATGCCTGCTGACATCTTGGGACCGGAGAGCAACCTTTGCTGACATTTTCTGGTGCTCATAAATACCCATGCTCTCGGCCTATACAGATTGAATAAAAGGAGAGATTACACTGGATTCCAAACATTGTAAGTGTAGGTGGATGCTCTTCCGTCCTATCCTAATATTAACAAGTCATTCTTCATCTTGGGAGTGGGGGTGTTAGAAGTCCTGTTGCCACAAAGGAAAAAAACACAAAACAAAACCAGCAATCCAATCTCAGCACTGTTAGCAGAACCTTGATCCTGGGTTTACTTCTCAAGACAGTGAATTCCAGGAAGACAGAACAGAGCTAAATTGGGAGGTATTTATTGTACTCTGAATACTTGGGCTAAAAACATATAACACATTCCTATTCATATATTTACTCAGTAAATATTTATCAAATATTTGCTATGTCCTTGGTATTATATAAGGTTTTGGAGATAAAAATAAAGAAGCATGAAACATTCCTGACCTTACAATCTAGTTGATAAATGGGTGTTTATATCACCATTATACAACAGAAAAATGCTAAAACCAAGGTATATGTAAGGTATGATAGACAACAGAAGTGCTAAAGAATGTCCTCAGAAAAAATTCACAGGATGAGACAAAATAGGAATAAAAACTTAGGTAGATACATGAGCATCATAAACTGATTTCTTCCTTGAAATTAATCACAGAAGGTTGGCGCTGATGTAGAGGCCTTTGAAATGCTCTCACCCAGTGTCCCTGCTTCTACCCTTGGCTCCCCCAGAGTGACTCTGTTCAGACTAAGTCAGGTCATGTTTGTGTCGGCTCAGGCCCACCAGAATGTCCCATCTCCTTCAGAGTAAGAACCAGAGACCCTGCCATGACTTAGCAGAGCTTACGTGCTCTACCCTCCAGTCTCCTCCCTCTCAGCCGACCTGCAACTGCAGACCTCATGCCCTGTAACTTTCTTCCTGGCTCGCTCCACGCTGCTCACACTGTCCCATCTGCCTTGGGACCAGCACACTCGTGTCAGGGTCACTCAACTTGCTGATTTCTCTGCCTAGAGTGCTTTTCCCTTGAATATCTTTGTGGCTTGCTCTCTTGCTTCCTCCAGATCTCCACACAAATGCCATCCACTAGGTCTTCACTGGCCACCCGGTCTAAAATTACAGTCAGCGCATACTCACACATGCACATACTGTCCATAGTTCCTATCCACCGTTTGGCTATTTTTCTATAGTGTTGTCTATACCTATTACATGCTTTATATATTTGTCTCATTTGTTTTCTCTCATTATAATGTAATTTACCAGTATATTAATCCAGGGATTTTTGTCTACTTTGTTCATTTATATATCCCCACTGGTGAAAAAATATGATAGAACAGGCCCTTGATAAATGTTTATTATAAATTTATGGGGTGTGTGTGTGTGTGTGTGTGTGTGTGTGGTGTTTTGAAATGGTCTCGAGGGGCAGTTCACGCTGTCCTTGGACTTACTATGTAGCCAGGCTGGCCTCAAACTCATGGTAGTCCTCCTGCTTCAGCCCCCCGAGTGCTGGGCTTACAGGCATGTGCCACATCACACCTGGTTAAATTTATGTCCTACTAGTAAGTGTCATGTTTCAAGAGTATTTTGCTTTACCTTCTATATAAATCTCAGCAGAAGTCGAGTCTGTCCCATAGATGTTAGACGCAAAGCAAGAATAGCGTCCTGTGTCCTCCTCGAAGGCTTCAGCGATGGTCAGAGAGTGCAGGTTTCCTGCCTGGACAATCTGAATGTCCGGGGAATTTTCCAGTTCTTTGCCTTCACAGTACCACCTGCAATGAAGGAAATATGACCACTGGACACAACTGAAGAAGGAGTTAATAACATAGATGGCTCCAGATACTTTCTAAGAAGAACAGAGACTTAGTAACGGACACGAGTCCTGATTTTTCTTTTTCTTTTCTTTTTTTTTTTTTTTTTTTGGTGCTGGGGATTGAACTCAGGCCCTTGTGCTTGCAAGGCAACCACTTAAACCACTGAGCTAAATCCCCAGCCCCATGAGTCCTGACTTTTCTGAGAAGACTACCGTGGCAAATTTAATTTAGTCAGAACGTTAAACAATCCATTGCTACAGTATTATTTGTAACATTGAGAAGAATCGGCAGCATTCAAACCACGTTGACGCTTTACTCAGGAAATTAGAAAGTGGCTCTTATTAAGAATGACACAACTTAGGGACTGGGGATTTAGCTCAGTGATTAGAGTGCTTGCCTTGCTAGCACAAGGGCCTGAGTTCGATCCCCGGCACCACAAAAAAAAAAAAAAAAAAAAAAAAAAAAAAAAAAAAAAAAAAAAAAAAAAAAAAAAAAAAAAAAGAATGACACAACTGAAAGAGAAAGATGAGACAGCACATGTAGCCACCTATGAAGAGCAAGGCCTGTGATGTGGAACAGCTTTTCCTAAATGACTTGCAGCTTTCTATATTATACATTAAATAGCGTAGCTAGAAAGCACTGAAGAGATAGAAAAAGATTGTGAAGTGGGGAATACTTGTTCCCTGCCTCTGAATTGCCTCTGCCCTAATGAAGTGAAAATTAATTTGCTATTACTTGAATCACTGAAGTAAGGAGGGTGGGTCATATTCCCCCAGGGATGGCCCAACCCTGACAAATAACCTATCTTAAATATATATATATGTATATATATATATATATATTTTTTTTTTCTATTGCTGGAGATCAAACTCAGGGCCTTGCACTTGCTGGGCAAGCGCTCTACCATGAGCTAAATCCCCAACCCCTTAAATATATTCCCATTTTCATGTCTTACTTTAATTCTATATACTTGAAGTTAAGCCCTTTTATTATATCATAGTTTTTTTGGCCAAAAGTTTTCAAAAATATTTTTTTATAAAGTTGTTTAGAATGTAGAGGTATGTAAGAAAAAAATGAACATTGATATCAAATTAAATGGAAGTACCATTTCTCACGTAATAGATTGGCAAAAACCAAAAGTGTGATCACTCTCACACACTGTTAGTGAGAATGTAAAATGGCATAACCCTTATGAGAGGAATCTGACAACTGTGCCAGAATTACAGATGTGTCATTCTCGGACCCAAAAGCCCCACTTGTTGGAATCTACCGTACAGACAGACTTGCACACATAGAGCAATGTGTGGACAGGGTGTTCATTGAAATGTCAAAAGATCGGGATCAAGTCAAGTGTCCCCCATTAGGGAACTCCAAGAAACGATGATACAGGCACACAACATGACACTCTGCAGCTCTAAAAAAGAGAATTAGAGAGATCAGTATGTATTGACATGGAAAGAAACCTAAAACATGCAGGTAAATTTTAACACTGAGGTGAAAAATAGGGTGTTAGCTTTGTGTAAGAAATGGGGTGTTAGAGTTCGAATTATATCTTCCCAAAAAGGTACGCTGAGGTCCTAACATACCCCCTCCATAAATGAAAATATGACCTAATTTAGAAATAGTAATGAAGTAAAGATGCAGTCATTAGGGTGGATCCTCGCCCAGTGTGACGAGGGTCCTCTTAAAATGACAACCCGTGTGAGACTGGAACGTCCTGTGATGACAGAGGCAGAGACCAGAGTGACACAGCTGTAAGCCAAAGAACACCAAGGAGCAACAGTCACCACAGGAAGATAGGAAACAGCAAGGAAGGATCCTTCCCAGAGTCTCAGATAACATGGCCCTGGTGACACTCGCTTCAGCCTTTCTTCTCCAGAACTGTGAGAGACGATATTTCTCTCATTTTATGTCACCCAATTTGTGCTAATCTGTTGTGACAGCTGTAGGAAACAGATACAGGAGGGGGGAGAAGTAAGATATATAAAGAAAACTAGAAAGAATTTTATTCTTATTTTCTTTTTCGAAAATCAAATATGGCTGCCTATCAGGAGTGAGAGGAAACATGATGGATGATGACAGACAGGAATGAGATGTCTCATGGGCTTCTATTGTTTTCATTTTTCGAAGTAACATTTACTAATTGATGTAACAAAAAATAATTGAGTGGAGAGGTATTACAACTATTCAGTGTGAAAAACTGTGGTAGTTACCAGTTTTTACTGTCTTCCAGCTCTAACTACTCAGAACTTTAATTCCTCCTCCCACCTTTTATGAAGCAAAATCCTAAAGCACATTAAGGAAATCAGCTACTTCCCAACAGTCAAGTCATCGTCCACTGTCCCATAAATACGTCATGGTCACCTCCATCTTCAAGTCTCTCCTCATGTTTTTCTCTCTATCTGAGACTCTCTTCCTCTGTCTTTCAGCAACTGTATATATAAGTCATCTACCAAAACTGGGCTCAGATATCACATCTTATACAAGGTTATGCTTTACCACCAACTCTTAATGACAGCTATTTTTTCTAATTTCACCTTTAAAAAAATTACCTGTACTATGTCATAAAAAGACTCAATTTATATACTGTCTCCTGTTGCTCTGTTTTGAAAATTTCTTTTTACCCTTCATTTGTGCTTTTAATTAATGCAGATTAATGGGATTCAGTGTGGAAATTTCTTGTCTCCTCAATTTCACTGGACTGCAAATTCTCTCATGGGAAGACAGAGTTTTGGATGCCTCTGCAGCGTCTACAGTGTCTGACACACTGCTTCGTCCTCGCTCTCCTTTGCCCATCTTACCTCATCCTGTAGTTTCAATTATTACCTCTGCCTGGGATAACCTCCCAAACTTGCCTTCCAGCCCTGACTTCTAGATCCCATCTCTTGTCACTCGCCCCTTCGGTATGTTCCAATCACACTGGCCTTTCTGTTCCATGAACACGTTTAGCTCTTCCCCACCTCAGGGTTTCTGTACTTCCTGAAATCCTCCTCCCCCATCTTCACACAGACAGGTCGCTCTCTCAGTCAGACCTCAGCTCAAACCCAGTGGGGCCTTCCCAGGCCCGTTCCCAGTGCAGCCTCCTTTTCCTCAGTCACTCTATTATATTACCTTCTTTTGTAATTGTCGCAGCACTCTTTACTATTTGAAATTGTCTTACACATTTACTTTGTCATTTTTTGCTCACCTCACTAGACTGTAGAGGTCACAAGAATACTTTACCACTCTCATTTCTCTCTTCACTCCCAGGACCACAACAGCACCCTAGCACATGGTAGGTAGTCAGAAATTAATAGTCTGACTAATTTGTTGATAGAACAAATGATGGGAAAATTTAATAGTTAATATTCTGTGAAGATTTATTATTCCATCAAGTTCTCTGCCAGTCTCTGTGTGACAATAATAGTACACACAGCACACAGCTGCTGAGATGGGTTTGTAAATCTCCTTGAACATAAATCTCACTGCAGTTTGGAGGAGCATGGCGACCAAGCCCTCAGAGCATTTGTAGTTCCAAATACAAACACTGGGCATCCAATTCAATGTGACATACTGAATGAGTGTTTATCTTTACTCCCTTCCTGAAATTCCCCTAAAATGAGGATAAAATAATTTTTTAAAGGTACAAAATCATGAAAACAAAAAGGAAGAGAGGGAAGACAAGAGTTTCTGAGACCTCAGAAACTTCTGGAAGATGGAAGCAGATTGAGAAGCTGAGTGCCGTAGTACACACCTGTAATTTCAGCACTTGGAGGTGGAGGCAAGAAGATCACAAGTTCAAGGCCAGCCTGGGCAACTTAGCAAGACTCTGTCTTGCTCAACCCAAACCAGAACAAAACAGAGGAGCAGACTGAGGAGCTAAGATAATTGAGAAATAAGAGGCAAACCAAGTGCCTACTTTAGGATATTAGCGAAAGAAGAAGCCAAATTGTGCAGCAGAATGCCAGGAAGTTCTGGAATTTGGAGACACAAGTTTGCTAATTATAAAGGAAGAGCTTAAAACAGGGAAACTGGTTAGCCATTTGGAAAATGAGCTTGTAGACCTCCCACCAGGTCACCGCTGCTCATCTGAGCAGTTAGGGATGAAGGCTGAGCCAGTTGTTCCTTACTGGAGCGGGAGAAAGAGGGGTTTGCGAAGGGATTTCTCTAAGGCAAAACAAATGGGGCTAGCAGATCATTAGCTGTGTAGAATAGAATATTTAAAATTTTGTTTCACAAACTGACTGGAAAACTGAGATAAATTTGCAATAGGACCACAGAACTTAGCACATAAAAACAAACACCAAAACCAAGACACTAAGCACTGTAAGTCAAAATAAAAAGTAGCGCTTTTGGGCCTCTATATCTTTGGGAGTCACATCTTTGGATTCAACCAACTGTGGACCGCCTCCCCCCAAAAATCAGAAAAAAATCGTGTCTGTACTGAATATATGCAGATGTACTTGAGCCATTATTTCCTAAATAATATGGTATAACAGCTGTCAACATAGCATTTGTGTTATTATTAGTGGGTATTATAAGTAATCTAGAAATGGGGTAAAGTGTGAGAAGGGCTGTGGGTGTAGCTCAGTGGCAGCAGGCTTGCCCAGTATGGGCCAGGCTATTGCTTCAAACTCCAATACCAACACAACAAAACCAAACCAAACCAGCAAAACCCTGTACATTGGGAGGACATGCAGAGGTTATGTGAAAATAAATGTTTTATATAAGGTACTTGAGCTTCTACAGATTTCAGTGTTCTCGGGGAAATCCTGGAACCCATTCCCTACAAATATTGCGCAAGCAAGGAAACATTCACTTTATTCTGCTATGCTTGATAGTGAATAATCACAAGGTAACAAGAAAATAAATATTAAATACTTTTTAAAACAACAGTGTTGATGATATTGGGGTGACAAAGAAAGGAAAAACGGGGGTGCTGGTTGATGGAGGGGTGCTATACACCATCGGACAGAACAGGAAGTCTCTGGGAAACAGCTTACATCAGCACACCACACAATAGCATTGTATGATACTACAGTGGTTCTCAAAGTATAGGTTACTTCCGTGAAAGCAAGTGAGATTATTCGCCTCTTCGCTGTGTTGACATTTACACCAGTGGAGCAAAAGCCACAATGGGTAAAGTTGCTGGTGCTTTAGCAGCACAAATTAAAGGCCTGTCATAAAACTGACTGAATTTTGGACCCTCCACCATGCTTAGGGTGAAAAACCAAACCCAACCAAAACAAAAAACAGTTCAAAGTGAAGCGATAAATATCAGTACTTTTGTTAAATCTCAAGCCTGAGTTCATGCCTTCTGAGATATTCTGGGTGGTGAACTGAGAAGTAGGACCAAGCATTTCTGGCTTACATGGACGAGCACTTGGGTGACACTTTGGTTGAGGGTGGAACTAGTAGCTTAATGTAGGAAACAATATTTTAACTTGAAAGAATGACTGGCAGAGAAGTTATGGTTATTCAGAAATGTGTGTTCTATGGACATGTTCTTAAAAATAAAGGAAGTAAGCCTGTCATTTCTAGTAAAAATATAATATTTTTTGCCAATGGAAAAAGATAGCCTTTCCAGGAAAAATTAGAAAACTCATTTTCTGTATAGTGAGTACAGAACTTCCCAATACTTAAAGACTTCCAGAGGAAATAAGTGATCTTAACAAATGCGAGTTTTTGATGTTATGTAGTAAAATATGTTACCTTTTTGAAGACTGGCATTATGTATTTATTTTCCAAATGACCATTGTGGAGTGTTATCCACTTTAAATTGAAGAGGGAGCAACGGGTGTTAGTATAGCAGAGGACAAAGGTTCGTCTCTACGGCTTCAGATTCTGCACTGCAACTAACCTGCAGGAAGTCACTGTTAGTTGATTTTTGGTGTAGTATTAAGTAAGAATTGTCATAATGGAGGGCTATTATAATACTCTTCCTGTTTCCAACTGCATATTTGTGTAAGACTGGATTTATTTCACTACAATAAAGTGGATGTAGAAGCAAATATGAGAATCCAGTAGAATTCTAAGCCAGATGCTCAAGACAGTTGCAAAAAATGTAAAATAATGCTATTCTTTTCATTACATTTTTTTTGCCTTAGAAAAGTTATTTCTCATAAAGTTACTTATATTAGCATACTTATTACTATTACTTAAAAATGAATGAATAAATGTTTAAAACCTGTCTTGGTTTCAATTTTTTTGTTTTCTTTTCTTTTTTGGTGCCATGGATCGACCTCAGGGCCTGGCACTTGCTAGGCAAGCACTCTAACCACTGAGCTAAATCCCCAGCTCAGTTTTAATTTTTAATATGATAAATAATTATAACTCACTTAAACAAAACCTCTTTTGGGCTTCAGTGGTTTTTACAACTGTAAGGTGGTCCTGAGAACCCAAAGTTTCAGAACCACTGGTATATTATTCAGAAATTTAGAGGGAAATAAACAGGAAACTGCTAAGCAAGTTGAAAATGGTCTGTTCTTTTCTTTCTTTCTTTCTTTCTTTCTTTCTTTCTTTCTTTCTTTCTTTCTTTTTTTTTTTTTTTTTTTTGGTGCTGGAAACAGAACTCAGGCACTCTAATCACTGAGCTAAATCCCCAACCCCGAAAGTGGTCTGTTGTTTGATACTATTTGACTTTTTCAACAATACAGTCCTATTTATTTGATAAGACAAATACACATTTGATCTTAACCAAAAGGCTGAGAAGCAATGATAAGACAAATATAAATGTTTATTTCAAAACAAAGAAATACTTTCCCTCATACAAACATTACAGGATTATTGCAATTCTTTATATTTTTTATCCTTACCAAACTGAGAGTGGGATCACCTATGAAAAATTGGACAGCCAGAGGGAGGTAAGTGGGATGACCCAGGTGCCTGAACTCCGTCAGAAGCAGGTTTTATCCGTACTCCAACGGCCAGGACAGCTTCAGGCAGGCCAAAGGACAACCAGTGACAGTATCTCTGACTTTGACCCCATTATAACACGCTGGTCAGGCTGCCTGCTGAAAAGCTACTCTGAGGAGTTTTGAGGTAGAAGGAAAACATGGCCCTCCAAGTCCATCTGTGTTGGGGCGCACGTTCACAGAAACACCCTAACCGGCTGCGTGTTTTTAGGACACCAAATCCTTGCGACACTTACAGAATGGCAGCAGGTGCCAGGTGTGACTCACGAGTCAGCAGAAATGAATGGCCTGGGAGACGGGTGGGTCAAAATGACAAAGAAGAACCCCCTTGGAGGCACCAGGATGGCTTGCCAGATCTGTGGGTTTGGCTAACTTCCACGCTGGGGAAATTAGATACTGGGAAGGCATATTTTTCAGATTTTAATTAGAGTTTTTGGCTCCGAACACCCTTCTGCTGTTAGGTTACTGTTTCATTTAAAATATGGCTTGGATAAATATTATGACTCATTGTTTTAGCACATTAACAACTTCTAAATGTAATTTGAACGTGTTACTCTGACTCACCAGTAATAACGCTCATGACAAGAATGGTTACTCAGAGTCTTCCTTTCACCTTGCCTCAGCCCTTCCGAAGTCCCTGTCTTCCGCTCTTCTCTCTCCTGATACCCTGTTTGCTTCCTTTGCGGACCCTATATATCAATTATAGCTCTGTATTTATTCACATGTTTCTTTGCTGAATGTCTCTCTCCCTCTTACAGTAAACCCCACACAGGCTAACGGAGCTTCAAGTTATGTTGGATTTTGTTGTAGAATTTGGCATTTTTGTGTGTCCCATTTGGCTGCTATTGAGTTAACTTTTCGCATCCAGTGGCAAGTCCAATGGGAGGGGGATGTGTAAGAGGGAGGACAGGGCTATACTTCAAGTTTTATTAAAATTTATTGAGTGGAAACTTCTTGGTAATTTAAGAGAAGCATAAATAATCAATTGTCTCATAGAAGGAGAGCAAGACCACGACTTCTCACACAGCCAATTTTAGATAAAACAAAAGAGGGATGAATAAATGTGAAGATGAAAACAATTCCTAAAATAGTTTTTAAAAAAGACTATATTACTCTGGGCAGGGCTGGCCAGAAACTTTTTATTATTTCTTTTGAGGAATCCTTCAGTTTTTTTTTTAAATCTCAATATATTTTTTATTACATAATTTACTGATTTATTAAATTATTATTTTTAATTTGTTCCCTTTAGTCTTAACTAGTATATAATATGGTAGGGAACTTTGCTTTGTTCATCAGGTGCCTTGGTGAGTGCTGGATAAATTGTTACTGAATGAACAAACGAATTTTTTATTTTGTTGTCACTGAGTCTACGTATTCAAATCTTTCTATGCTACCTATTTTAAAGTATAACTTCTTCTTTTCTCCTGTTTGCTACATTAAATCTTTCAGAATCAATTTTTCTACTTACTAAATTGGGAGTCTTCAGAGTGCTGCTTCTTAGCTGTTTGCAAAACCTGTTTGTTATGGGATGTTGGCTCTGATTACAGGAGGTTGTTTCTGATTGCCGGGAGAGGCAGACCATGATTTCAGGTTGGCGGACACTGTGTGTCAGCGGCTCTTCGTTCTCCTGGCTATTGTTAGCTATCTGGGGCACTGCCTCGCCTCTCCAGAACACATTTACTGCCCTGGCTTCTGCACTAAGGGCTGTGCTTATTGCTTAGCCCAAGCAAGAGAACAGAAGATGTTGACCTACACAGCTCCCCTAAACGTAGCTCCCGAGTGAATCACTTGTCTGCTCCTGGACTCTTATGTCTTTTGCCTTTGAGTCTGGAGCATGCCCAGAAGAGTTCACAGCTCCACAGAGGCCTTCTCTGGGGTATGATTTGGATTTTAAATTTCCTTGTCCTTCAGTTTCCTTCTGAATAGAGGCATATTTACTATGAAACCAATAAAGATTTAGGTTTCTGAGCTGAGGATGTAGCTCAGTGGTAGAGCACTTATCTAGTATGTGCAATGGATTCCATTCTCTGTACCACCACAGAGAGAGAGAGCGAGAGCGAGAGCGAGAGCAAGAGCGAGAGCAAGAGCGAGAGAGAGAGAGAGAGAGGCAGCAGAAAAAATGATCAGTAAAATTCAGTATCTGAGCTGGGTATGGTGCCATGCATCTGCAATCCTAGCACTTGGGAGGCTGAGGCAAGAGGATTGCAGTGAATTTGAGCTACTTAGTAAGTTCAAGGCCTGGGCTATGTAGTGAGTTCAAGGCCTGGGCTATGTAGTGAGTTCAAGCCCAGCCTGAACTACATGGTCTCAAAAAATGAAAAAGGAAAAAAAATTCATTTATGATTTTAAAAATCTTACTCTTCCATCACGTAGAGGACTTATAACAAAATTGCATGTAATGTTGAAGAATTGAAAGCATTACTGCTAAGATTAGAAATAAGATTAGAGCACCCAATCTCACCATTTCTGATCAACATTGTAGTCCAGGATTTAGTCAGCTCAGAAAGGTAAGAAAATGAAGTACAAAATAGAAGTATGGGAGGAAGAGCACTCAAAAAAAATTTACAGATAACATTTCATGAATTTAGCAGTTCTCGAATGAGTAACATTTCCCAAAAGAAAATTGTTTCATGAATTTAGTAAGGTTATAAAAGTTCATTGCATTTCTCTATATAACATGGGATGTAAATTTTTAGAAAGGTAGCATTTATAATAGCATAAAAACAAAATAGTAGGCAGGGGCTGGGGATTTAGCTCAGTGATTAGAGTGCTTGCCTTGCAAGCACAAGGGCCTGAGTTCGATCCCCGGCACCACCAAAAAAAAAAAAAAAAAAAAAATAGTAGGCAGGGGTGTAGCACAGTGGTGGAGCACTTGCCAGCAGGCTCAAGACTCTGAATTCAATCTCCAGCATGGAAATAAAAGAAAAAATACCTGTAACCTAAGCTAACCTCACGCATGTAAGATCTAGAGAAACAATTATGGATCTTACTGGAAGTCATTAAAGGGTACCTAAAGAAATGGAAAATTACTCTATGCTCTTGAATATTGAAGCTCAATATTTTAAAGATGTCAGATCCCCCCTGAACTGATCCACAGATTTGGTCCAATTCCAAAAATCTTGTAAGATTTTTAAATCTTTTGCAGAATTTGATTTGATGATCCTAAAATTTGTAGACAAAGACGAGATAAAAACTCTTGAAATTGGAAAAAAGAGCTAATAATATAAAAGTCTATTATTAAAATAAGATAAATAAATCACAGGAAAAAGATTGAAAGCCAGAACTAGATACACAAGTTTGTGGAATGTTGATATATGACAAGGCTGTCACTAGAGATTGGTAGGGAAAAGATGTACTTTTCCGTAAATTGGTGCTGGGAAAACTACTTATCCAATTTATTTTTAAAAAGAAAGAAATGGGTTCTTTGCTTTACACTATACACAAAAGTCAACTTTAAGTGGCTTAAAAGCTTAAATGAAAGGCAAAATTTAAAAGCCTTTTTTTTTTTTTTTTTGCGATATTGAAAATTGAACCTGGGGTTCTGTGCATATGCTTTATCACTGCACCGGCCCTTTTGGTTTTTTTGTTTTGTTTTGTTTCTTTAAAATTTATTTTGAAACATGCATATATATACTCTTGCTAAGCTGTCCAGGCTGGCCATGTACTTGCTATCTTCCTGCCTTAGCCTCCTGAGTATCTGGGACGATAGGGGTCCACCACCATTGCTGGCATTATAAAGCCTTTAGAAGACAATATATAGGAATATCTTATTGATTTTGAGGTTAGGAAGAATTTCTTAAACTAGACACAGACTAAAAAAAACCAAAAAAAAATTAAAATTAATTTGATACTACATGTAAGAATATGTTTATCACAATATACTATAGAGAAAAGAAAAATACAAATCAAACTAGGTGAGGATATTTTCATAAAATATATGTCACATGATTAGTATCCAGAATTTTTAAAAAGTCTTACAAATCAATAAGAAAAGAACAATCCAGCAGAAGATATAAACACTCCTGTGATGGAAAATGAACCCTGAACAATCAATAAACATGAGAAAATGTACAGCCTCATCAGTAACAATACAAACGAACACTAAAATCTGACGAGATAACACCCCATGCCCACTAGATTGGCAAAACTTCAAATATCAGTGTTAAAAATAATGTAGAATAACCGAAACTCATACATGACGCTGATACGAATGTGAATTGAAACAATTCTTTGGAAAATAGTTTGGTGTAAATATGAAGCTGAGGTTGTGCGTTCTCTGCCTCCATATCCTTATTCACTAGTTCACCACAAAAATATATTAGGAAATTTATAATGTCATTATTTATGCAAGTGACAACATTGGAAGCAGCCCAAATGTACATCTATAATATAATAATCTAGCTATACAGTAAGAATTCTATTTAGTAATAAAAATGATTACGTTAGATTTATATGTATTTTAAGTGGGAAAAGTAGAAGAACATAGATATTCTGGTTTCATTTTGCTAAACATATAAATCACATAAGCTTACTAATATTTTTTCGAACCCTTATATCATGGAAGCTGGAAACATACACGAAGTAGAGAGACTAGCAGAACGACTGGGCGCATACATTGCTCACCTCGGCAGATTATCAGCGGTTGGCGAACAAAGTGGTGGCCTCACCCCTAGAGGGCCTGATACAGGTGGCCCAAGCGCCTGCCCAGCATGGTCCCCGGCGACACCGATGGTACCAGCCCAGGGACCCACTCTGCCTGGGTCTCAGACGTTGGCTTCTGCTCCCTCTCTGGATTTACCTCAAACCGTTTCCTCCTCACTCTCCATGTTCTGGCTACATCAGTTCCTTATGATTGCCTTACTCCTTCCAGGGCTTCAAATTCTCCATTCTCCCAGCCTATAACACTTTCCCCCATACCCTGCTGTGCTGAGCTAACCTGTAGTTACCCTGATGTTTTAGTTTTAACATCATGGTCCAGGAAAACCTTCTCTGACCTATTTACAACTGTAAGCATATGATCATTCCTGGAGCTTTGTTCATTGTCTGTGTCATTATGAGACTCGAAGCTACACGAAGGTAGGAAATTACATGGCACATGAACAGGCACTGAGTATTTGTTGGCTGAACGAATGAATCTACATTTCCCCTTAACATAGAAGAAAATGCCCCTAAACAATATAATATGAAACTCTCCTGTATCACTTAACTATTTTGTCTCCCTTTATTTCCTTGGCACATGTCCATAAATAGCAGTAACAAAACTCAACCGCCACTGTGGCATCCATATCTATAAAAAGGTGAATGTGTCTTGCCTTGGGAGATTGTGCACAAGGAAATACAGAGTGAGCCAGATGTACATTCCTGGGAAAAGAATCTGGAGTCAGGATACAAAAAATGATCACGGCCCTTGCCGTGAATTCTGGCAGACTCTTTCATCTGTGGATCACACATGAATATGTTTCATTTTCTAAGACAATGCCTCCAGGAAAACTACATCCAAGATTAACAAGCTTTCAAAAACGCTACATTCAGTCAGACAGGAGATCGTTCTACTTATTCAACAATGTCTACCCAATTTACTGGGAAATCAACAGTGTAAGCCAAAATGATTTTTCACCTTGCTACAAAGGGGTTACAAGGACATGGGTAAAATCCTGGATTACACACAGGTGCACATAGATGGTTGCTTATATTTTCTTGCTAAAATAGTTAAAATCCTACTTTCCTTATTGACTGTGGTGTTCCTGTTTAGTAAACGGAAATAACTTATTATTTTACTATTTTTAAAAGAATCTTCTGGATCAAAATCTCTGCTCCCAGGATAGAGATGCCTCAGGACTTTGAGGCGAGCAAGTAGGTAGGGCTTCAATCCCAATAGCATTAATTTTATCTTGAAAACCTTTGTGTGTATGTGCATATGATATGTATCGGGGTAGTATGTGGTGAGTTTTGGGGGAGCTGTTGTTGCTAAAAGAAGATTGGAAAATACTTTTCCATTCTAGTGCTGGACTGAACCAACAACTGGCAGTTGGTTTTAAGTGTTGTCTGTATATATGGTCCCTTTGCAGCTATCAGGAACCACAAGTACTTGGTTGTGTCAAGAACACAGGGTGACATGGTGGAAAGGCCTTCTCAAGCTAGGTCTACTCCAAATCTCTCTATAAGGGCACAGAGACGCTGCATCAGGCCTCTTCTCGGAATGCTCTACTGTGGTATCCTTTCCTACATTTATGAGTGCCTGCTGGATGGATACGTGCCCTCCATCCCCTCAGATTTCCATCCCCGTCAACCTCCACGGATCAGCCACCTTTTCCACTTTCTCATTCCTGGCTGGTGGCCTGTATCTTTCTTTCTGCTACCCAACTTCAAACTTGTGAAGCAATTTTTTATGTTTGCATTTAGTCAGTCACCAAATTTAGCTTGATTTCTTCTCTTCTACATATGGTCACCAACATCTTTTCTTCTCCTTTCCACTGAGTCCATTTCAGCACCACCAGGGCATCTGATGCCTGGGATTCCTCCCACGGCTTCCCAAGTAGCCTTATGGCTCCATCCTTTTCTGAGCTAACTCATTCTTCTGGAACCTTTCCTCTAAATGCTTTCACCACACACAGTCTTTCATAGTTACCAAGTAGTTTGGAAACCAGATTTGAACTCTCCTGCTTTACTTTCAAGGTTCTTCAAAATCATCTGGCTTTAGTCCCCTTTCCAGTTAGGTCAATCTCCTCCCTGTTGTATAAAAATATTCTTACAATGCCAGTGTCTGCACACTTATATAAACATGTTGGGTTGACCTGGCTTGAAGGGACTCATCTTTCCACCCACCTCTTCAGTGGTATCTCTGCTATTTCCTGACCTTGTTACCCTGACCTCAACATAGCCAATTGCTTTCGTCTCCCTGAAAACAATTGCCTCTGGACCTTTGGTTTCTTTCTTTCTTTCTTTCTTTCTTTCTTTCTTTCTTTTTTTTTTTTTTGGTTTCCGGAGACAGGGTCTTTCTATGTAGTTTAGGCTGGCCTTGAACGCACTACGTAGCCCAGGCTGGCCTCAAACACATGGGATTCTCTTGCCTCGGCTTCCCGAGTACTGGAATTACAAGTGTGTGCCACTGTGCTTGGAGGCTGAGGCAGGGAGGATCATAAGTGTGAGCCCAGCCTGGGCAACTGGAGAACTTAATGAAACCTTGTCTCAAAATAAAAAATAAAAATAGGCCTGGGGATGTAGTTCGGTGTGAAGGTCTTGTGTTCAAATGCCTCAATGCTACACACACAAAAAGTGGCTACTAGAACATTATTTTAAAAATTTTGGTGCTGGGGATTGAACCAATGAATTTATAAGCATTCTCAGCCCTAGAAAGACTTAAATTACATACAATGCTAGTATTATATTTCTACCGAACAGAGTGGCGTTGGACACTGAGTGTTTATCTCCAAGGGGGGATATCATTTTTGTAGTACTGGGATTGAATCCAGAGTCTTGGTACTGTGCCAAGACTCAGGCTACATCTCCAGCTGCCTCCCTCTTCCCTTCTTTCCCTTCCTCTCTCTTTCTCTCTCTCTCTTTCTTTCTTTTTT
>PVJO010010675.1:0-34472 GCA_004026905.1 Hystrix cristata | reverse complement strand
CCTCCGCCTCCCAGAGTGCTGGGATTAGAGGTGTGTACCACCACACAAGACTGGGAGTGTATAAATTCTGGAGCCCCATACTTAAAGGTAACACTTAGGAAAGCCATGGTGGATGGGAAGCAATTGCCAAACACTACTAATGCGACATTTTTACCTTACTTGAGGTGGTGGGATTCCTACCACTATGCAATCCAACTGGACACGGGTTCCTTCGGGAACTTCTCTGCTCCGTAATTTTTGGGTGAAGCGGGGAGGCTGCCCCAAAGGTTCTTCGTAGTACAGAGAGGAAGGCGAGGACCCGGGGGTGGTGTCCCCACCGCCTGCCTCGCTGGCGGCTTGCTCAGCCTCGCGCCTCTTGGCTTCCTGCTGCTCCAGGGCGTGGTTCACCTCGTTATCCCTGGTGTCCGCGGGGATGGGGATGGGGACAGATCGCTCCCGCCTCTCTGACAGATCTGAGAAACCGGGGCTGCTGTCCGGCATGGCTCTGTTCTGAGACTCCAGTTTGCTCTTGTGGTTTTTGCAGGCACGAGGTCTGATCCTTTTGGAGCTGTGGGCCTTGAAAAGGGAGGAGAGCTCTTCTATGAAATCGGCAGCCTTGTTGAGGAATACTTTTTTGGACTGCGTTTCAGAACTGTACTGCGGGCGTTTGGCCTGCCGGGGGCTCTCCCGGGGGCTGGGGGGGCTCGCGGGGATCTCCTGGAAGAAGTCAGGCGCGGGTTTCATCGGATCCGAAGACAGCCGCTTCCGAGCCTGAGGGTCGTCTGCCTTCTCCGAGGGGTCATAGTTGATGGCCAGTCTTGCTAGACTGACGCTTTCGTCCAGCTCTTCTTGGCTCAGAAAGGCTGAAAGATCCGGTAGGTCCTCTTGGCCTCCTCCTTCAGCAGCCCCGGAGGGACTGGCGAAAAGGAAAGGGTTGGAGGAGGGCTCCGCTCGGCTCCGCTCATTGTTTCCCCTATGTCTGGTTTCAGCTAAATAGCTTTCTCTTAGCAGCTGAGATATGGAAGTAGAAGCTTCTAGGCTGTCGTCTTGCATGCTGGAATAAAACAGTAATAATAAAGTTTGAATTATCTCTAGGGAATAATACATCTGTATTTAAATTTTTTTTTTTTTTTTTTTTTTAATTCGAGGCAGGGTCTGGCTATGTAGCTCAGGCTGGCCTTGAGCTTGCAGCTCCTCTGCTACTTCAGCGTCCCAAGTGCTGGGATTACACCTGTCAATAAATCTGTATTAATTATAGTGTCATAAATTCTTAAGAATTTAGAGCTCGAAGTACAAAATTGCCTCACTTTGATACTTTTTCAGGCTTTAAAAACCTACTCTCCGATTATAATGTAAGAACTGAATGAAGTTTCTCTGAAACTGAATATAAACCTGACCGATTACTATTAAAGTCTTTTAATGCAAACTCAGCTGTGAAAACTATGATATAACTGTGGTGATTTATTAATACACTGCTGAGCAAGGGGCGTGGCTCGGTGACAGAGAGCTTGCTTAGTAGCATGCATAAAGCCCTGGTTGCAATCCTCAGCACCAAGGGAAAAAAAAAGGCTAAGTCTAATTTTGATCATATCTGTAATGACATTTTGGTTACAAAGTGCTTTCATATGCAAACAGAGATTTGCTCTCCACCCTCTCCACTTAACCTTGTCTGTAAGAAAATTAGAGAAAATTAAGAGATAATAACAAGATAATCTTATCTAGTTACTGCAAATATAGATTTGATCTGGCTCATGAAAAATAAATAAAATGCTTATTTTTTTGAGTAAAGACAAGCTGTTCAAATTCAATGTTGCTTTTGTGCTTAATCTGCTTTTGAAAACTACACTGATTTGGCATTTTGATATAAGGCTACAAAGATGAGTTAGAGCCTAAACTTTTAAAACTGTCTCAAAGGAACATTGGTGAAGGAGAGACCTGGGGGACAGTGGAATATGATGCTGGCAAGAGACTTGTCACTGAGTACTCTTCCTAACTTTTGAATTAAAAAAAGTATATATATATCCTTTTTTAAAAAAGTATTTTTTAAGTTCTTAAGGCAATAAGTACCATAATACAAATTGATTTTCTGTTATTAAATCATACCCATTACTCATTCAGACATTTATTATGGGGATGGGAAACTCGTGACTCATCACCTGTTAACTCTCCCTCTCATCCTTAATAGATGCAGCCCCCTGATTACAGCATTCTTGCCCCTGACCTTGACTCACTCAACCCTCCAGTCGCCACCAGTCAGTCACAGACAGCAATGACACGGAGAAGATTTGCCATTCTTTGCTACTGTGCATTGTGCTTCATGCTAGGAAGATGGCAAAGAAAGTAATCTAAATTTCTGCCTGCTTTAAGATTCTCTGGCAAAACCTACTTTATTCATCTCCATTCCCTTGCATGACAGCCTAGCCTATATAAAATATAACATTTCCTAAAACTGCCCTCATTTTATTTAAACTTCTACAGTGCTATCCCAAACTAACCTCCCAACCGGCACAGTAGACAGTTACCTTGAGAGAGCAGTTAGAGGTGGCTAAAAGGATTACTTACAGCAAAATATTTTTCCACATGCTTATCAGGGCCTGAGGTGGTCCCTACCAAAGCCACTAATAAGGGTGAAGTCTATGGTGCCTTTAAAAAAGATTCACTTAAAATGCACAGGCATTGGAAGAGGGCAAAGTTTTATCTACAAAGGTGTTCATCATAGTATGGATTATAATATTAATAAATTGGAACTATGTCCAATAATAATAAATTAGCTAGTTAGTTAAATTATGATGTATTAATTAACTGGTATTCAATGGCTATTAAAATTTTGTAGAATGGTAAATAATACTCAAAATCATACATGCAAGTGTAATTGATATCCCAATTGAAACATTTGCTCATATGTGCATCAACTATGTGGAAGAACAGATACCTGAAGTAAGGTCCAAAATGCTGTTTGAAAGGGTAATTAATATGCTGACTGGTTAGAATCATCAGTTCACAAATTTACTATTGTAGTTACTCATTTTAGAGTCAATCATTTCTTTAACCTAGTTTGAGTTTCTATATCAATTTAGATGTGGGGGTGAAAATTAAGTGCCTTATAAATCAGGGTGGCTTTCTTTCTCCTAGTCACACGTTACTGGAAATTGTATCATCATGCGACATTGTCTGTAGTTACCTGATGAAGGCTTATATCTTGAGGCAATGTGGACTAGGCATTGGCCTTGAAACTATAGAGATCTGATTTCAAATTCTGGCTTCATCTCTTAGTAGTAGAATGACTGAGAAATTTATTTAACTTCTCTGAAATTTATTTAACTTTAAATTTCTTTAACTTCTCTTAACTCTGTATTTAAGAAAACTTTAGTTTTCTTATAGATAATATCTATTTTTCAAGGGAATGAGGATTAAAAACATCAAGAAGGCAAAGAATTTAAAACAGAGCCTACTGGCAGGAAAAAGTAGTTCAGGCCCCAAATCCTAGCTATTCAGAAGGCTGAGGCAGGAGGATTCCAGCTTAGAGAACAGCCTGGGCAACTTAGCAAGACTGTCTTAAAATAAAAACAAATAAATTAATAAACAACAGTGACAACCAAAAAACCAAAGCCTGTGACTTAAATGGGTATTCAACTGATACTATTAAAAACACAATACTCAGGGTTGAGTGTGTCATTCAGAGGTAGAGCATTTGGTTAGCATGCATGAGGCTCTGGGTTCAATCCCCAGCCTAAAAACAAGCAACAACAAATACCCACTTAGGTGGAAGATCTTAATGTTGAAGAATTTTCCAAAAGTTTGTTTATGGTAGGGACGGAAAAGAGAAAATTCATGTAAAGAATCATTGCTTTCTGCAATCTACCTTTTTGAAAGAAGCCAACTGAAGTGTCAGGGTGTGCCTGTTCTTATGAGAAATTATTATTATAACAAAATTTTCAAGCACCGAAATATAGGATATCTTTAGTGTTTTAATATTTTATGACCTAATATTTTGGCGTTAGAACTGGTTCAGCTCTTACTTCTTACACTTTGTGGCTGTATCAACTTGAAATAGTCCAACCTCTGTGAACCTCAGTTTACTCATCTGTAAAGCAAGCCTAATAGTGGCAGCCATCTCAGAGGTTAAAGTGATGATTAAATGTGCTTGACATTTAGTAAACATTCAATAATCTGTACTCCTATTTTTATATAACAACTGTTGTTTGCATTTTGTAGGTAAGAAATAGAAGTAGAACCACTGGAGTGACTTGACCCATGGAAACAAGCTGTAGAGTTTGTATTTAATTCAGTATATCTACATTCCGTTGAGGTTCAGGCTCGCGAAGGGACTTGGCTGACTTCAGACCTTTGTACATGTTCTCTTGGCTTGGACTGCTCCCTGTCCGCACCTTCCGTTACTGTCTTACTAGGCCAAATCTTACACGGTCTGCAGGTCCTGGCTGGGACATTACTGCCCTGCAATTTCTTCCCTTACCTGGGTTGGGTTCCTTTCCGATGTGTTCCCAAAGCTCACTGTCCCTGCCCTTGGCACTGGCCCCAATATGTTAAATTTGTCTATTTGCTCTTCTGTCTCCCTCACTTTGCTTCATATACCATCTCTCTACACACACAGCACTAGAAGGCAGTCAATAAATATCTGTTGAGTTCTTTGTTCATTAGACCGTCTCACTCTACAGTTATTTGTTTAAATTGCAGGTTAAATTGGACCAGTAATGTAGGACAAAAAAAAGAAAAGAAAAAACATCTTACAGGCAAAAAGAAAAACCACAAGCTGGTAAAGGCAGTCACAACTTTAAATGAATATTTATTTATGGCAGAAAAAAATAATTGGAATTATGCTTTGTTTTCATACCAGAAGTATCAAAGAATATCTGATTATAATCTGATTATAATAAAAAATTATAATTGGAAAATTCAAACCCAGAGCTGGGTATGAATCCCAGCTCCAATACAGGATAACTTTGTTATCTTGAGAAAGTCACTTAATGCACTAGAGTCTCAATTATCTTCAGCAATAAAACAGTATAACAAATCTATTTAAGAAGGTTCTCAGATGAAAATACATATATAAATTTTTAAACAGAAAAATATTAGCTAAAATAGGAAATAAGATGTATTACTCCTCAGGATTTATTTAAAACATTCTCCTTTAAGCATTCATTTAAAACTACTTGTTATAAGATGCGTACTTAAAAAAGTCCAAGTGTTATTATGGATAGCCTAGCTTTCATTCATTCATCTAATAATTTTTTTCTGGTGCTGGAGATCAAGCCCAGGGCCTCACACATGCTAAGCAAATAAGTGCTTTACCACTTACCTTATATCCCTAGTTCTCATCCAATAAATATTTATTGAGCAGCTTCTGTATACCAGGCCTCATTCTGGTACTATGGATTTAGAGGTAAACAGAAAATAAACTTTCTGTTCTCATGGAGCTGAGATTCTAGTAGGGAAAGACATCAATGCTAAGACGAAAAATAAAGTAGGATAAGGGACTCAAGAATGATGGTGGCAGAGGAAGCCGTGCTCTTTTATTTATTTACTTATTTATTTATTTTTGGGTGCTGGGGATCGAACTTAGGGCTTTGCTTTTACTAGGTCAGCACTCTACCACTTGAGCTAAATCCCCAGACCTAAGACCAGTATTTAAATCAGTTCCAGGGAAACTTGCTGGGCCAAGGACCAAATCCCCGTTCACAGAAAGCAGTTTTGGAGAGTTGTGTAACAGATCATCTAAAAATTTGGCTGCAGCTGGGATGTCCTTTGTACACTATTATGATGTCTGTCTCTGTGCTGTTACAGTGATTGTTCTGGTTTATTTGTAGTCTATTTTTGGTGTGAATGGCATCAGTAATTTAATAAATTACTATATGCTGTGTTACCACAGTCAGAGCTTGAGGTATGTGGAAATGCTATGCCAATAATGATACAGAAATAATACAAGACACATTCTCTTGGAGGTCCTTCGGTTTGAAGGAAGAACAGCCAAGATGAATACAGACAAATATATTCATGAGAAGAATGTGGAAAAATAAAATGGCAGCAGCCAGATGACATGTAGGAGAATGAGCAGGGGGCTCTGTCACTGGGGACCTTCCCTAATAGCCAGAGGTTAAGGGGATGAAAGTCTTCTAGAAAACAGGCCAAAGGTGAGTGGGCCATTCTTGCTGTTGTAATCAAACCAGTAAAGCTGAGAAGGTGAGAAAGAAATTGAAGATTTCATTTAAGTAGGAGAAAAAGAGATCAGATACTATGAAACATGGTCTGCATGGGGTTTAGAGTTGTTGTTTTTTCCTGGTGTTGAGAATCAGAGAGCCTTGTGCATGCTGGACAAGTTCTATCACTGAGCTACACTTCGAGCTCTAGTAAGCATGCTTTTGTATACAGAAGGGGACAAACATGTGGGAAGGCCCTAGTGGAAAGAATACTTAAACCAGAGCCCAAAGTTGCTACTGAATCTGAATGAATAGTAAATAAGTAGTATTTCTTACGGCCATAGGAAAGCTAATGGAAGGCAAGCACAAAGATCTCAGGAATCTAGAATCAAAATGGCGTTTGCAGGTGGGGAGTATAGCTCAGTGAGAGAGCTCCTGCCTATATTGACCAAGGCTCTGGGTTTGATCCCCATCACTACCACCTCCCCAAAAAAGAGAGGAAAAAAAAATAGGTAGGGTTGGTGGTAGTCACAGAAGTGCTAGGCATGAGAGGGGCTACAGCTCCCTAAAGACCTCAACAGCCGTGAAGAATGGAGCTTCAGTTCAGTTCCTTTTTTGGATGTAGGAAATCTCAAATGAGAGCATTTTGTCAAATCTCATTAACTCACAGATTTCTTATTTTCTGAATAAGAAAATAATGTAACTTTTATTCTTCTTCAGCCTCTTGTTTGTCAAGTTTTAATTTCAGGTAGTTAAGGATTAATAAAAGGTTTCAGGCTGGGGATTTAGCTCAGTGGTTAGAGTGCTTGTCTCGCAAGTACGAAGCCCTGAGTTCGATCCCCAGCACCAAATAAATAAATAAATAAATAAGAAAGAGATAGTTTCCCTATTTAAGTTGATGTATGTTGGCTAGATTGGGGGAGGTCCCCGGATAAGCTTGGGGTTGAAAGACCTCGTCCTGGCTCAGGTACTCGGTTGGAAGGCTCTGCGGGTGCCTCCCCAAGGGTGGACTGAGCAGAGCTGGCCAAAGTGACTCTGGTTGTGCCTGAGCTGAGGACCCTGGTGACTGCAGGTAAGGAGTCACACCAACTTTTGTTTCCACCAAAAATATATCTGCTTGAAATGTGTTCCTGAATTTCCAAATGAACCATTCTATCTGCTTTTGGGTTGTTCCCTTTAAGCAAATGTGCAGTGCTGTAGTTAACTACGAAGCATCATAGAAATTTCTAAAACTATTTCTGTGGTGCTCGATTATTTTTCACCCCCTAGGAAATGGAAAAAGTTGTTAAGAAAACCCTTTTGTTTTCCTATCTTGTCACAGATGATAACACCATGAGACTGGCAATGTCTTTGTCAAATATCACTGTGAATGAAGGAAATTAGTTATTTTGAGGTCAGCAGGACCATTTGTCTTACATTATCAGGTTGGGGAACCAAGTCCATTATTTCTATTATGGATGGGAATTAGCTGTTGAAAAAAATTGAGCTGTCATCTGTTCATACATTAACATGAGTTCATTAAAAGCTTTTCAAAACAGAACCTGCTCTACCTGCCATCCCATTTCTTCAAAAGTAAATTTACAGAAACTGTCTGTCTGAATTTCAAAACCAGTGTGGATGAAACACTCATTAAATGTCTGGTGTTCATCAATTGCAGCTCTAAGTCTGTTCCACTGATCCTTTGTAAGCTCACTGTAATGTAATAGAAACACAGAATAGGGTCTATATTATAAATTATAGTTGTGGAAGGCAGAGATTTTCACATTATTGTGAGTTCCAGGAGCATTAGCCATACACTATAAGTAGGGATAGAGACAACCTTCTAGAATTTGGATAGTATCCAGCTGTTTGTTTCATAGTCCATTATTATAAGATTTGTAATGCCTATAATTTGATCTCTCAACACTTCTGAAAGTATTGTGTACATATACTTCAGATTTCTGACGATAGTATATCTTAATTTTTGTTTGAAAATGTTTATTATAGCTGTAAGTATAGACATTTTTGTTTTCTTAGATTTCATGTGAACTTGAGTTACTATTAAAGAGAGTCTATAAAGTTACCCAAAATTTTTAATTTAGAGCCTATAGTATTCATTTCATTATCCCTAAAGTGAAAGTAATTGAATCATCTTTATAATGTTTTGGGAAAGAAAACTAGATGGCTGATATATAGCTTTCAAACTGGGTAATGCTAGTATCTTTGATAACTATGTAAAAATCTGTTGAAAGGTGATTCAAATTTCCTTACACCATTATTATAATGTCATTTTTGGGGACTGGAAATACAGAGTGACCTGCCTTTTTCATTGCTTATACAGTTTTTAAAATATTATTCAAGATGTGCATCTAATTACTGCTAGTAGTGCAATGTACCAGGCCAAACATTTGCCACTGACTGTCAAGTGTCTTTCTGATGCAGCTGAAGAGAGAGAGAGAGAGAGAGAGAGAGAGAGAGAGAGAGAAAGGAGAAAGAAAGAGCAATGTCCCTTGAGCAAGAGTTTCTGCAGCTGTTGTGTACATTAATCCAGGGAGCAGATCTCCCAACACTAAATATAGCAAGCCTATCCTTTTACATGATAAAAAAAATTTTAAATGAAAGTCTTTAACTATGGAGTCACATTATTTTAGATTTGATTTCCTTTAAAAAGGAAATAGGCATTGCATACATATTCTCCTTACAAAAACATTTTTATAAATGAATGTGTGAAAAATGCCAATGATATTTGCAACACATCACAACTTCCTTCGGCTATGATTTCTGTGAATCTCATCAATACCCTCCAAAAGCTTTCCATGTAGAAAGCTTTAGACTTCATTTAATTGTGTGTCCCATCATCCATAATTAGAAAGTGATCCTAGGTTTCACTCTGAGCAACAGTAATTAGCTCTCCCATTGTCAGTGCCCTGTTATCGAAACACACTTGTGAACTTAAATCTGGAAATTACCTTTCTTTTTTTAGTTGACCCAGATGAGGATGTCCAACCCAGGCACTCCACTGCGATGATGATTATCCAGGGAGAACTTTGAGATGAAAGCACAGGAGAAGAGGGAAGTTCTTCACGCCCTTGGAAGTAGAGAGCAGCCGTCCGTCCGTAGAGAGTGAGGAGTTAACCTTAGTTTTAGTGAGGAGGCTGTGAGAAGCTGGACAGCCTGTCACTGCCGGAGCCAGAGCATTTGTCAGCTCACAGGTCCCAAGTTATTTTGAGCTGTTTGAACCATGTGCCTGCGAAACATTCCGCCTGATTGGGTGGAGAAAATTGAGCAAAGGGATTCCATAGCAGGACAGCACCTATGCCGAGTAGGGGGTCAGTTATTTTTTTCTACCTACAGAATTTTGCTTACAGCCAGAGGCCCACGGTGTTTATTGATAGATATTTGGCATTAATACTAAACACACATTACATCACATTCCATCTGTCAAAGAAGATGGCATGCTTTAAAAAAGTATCAAAACTATTAATTTTTAAGATCCTTAATTTTGATCAATGGGAAATTTATTCTTGTTTAATTGAATACATTAATTATCTCGTTTAATTGAATAGTACCTCAACTAGAGATGAAATATCTTTTAATCGCTGAGGAGATTTGGCCACAAAAAGCCAGTATGAAGCTGAGGTCTAACGTTTAAAAACCTGGGAGTTTTTAGAAGTGTTCATCCAAAGGCTAAGCAAAAGTAGAGACAATAACTGATGTTAATAGTTAGAAATCACAAAGAAAAAAAGAGAGGAAAAAAATAATCGGCAGGAGGATAAATCCAGGGACAAATTAGTTGGATCGAAATTCTTCAGAAAAAAAAATTGGATACTGATTAAAAATCAAAAGGACTGTGTTATGTAGAAATTACATCTCTTGCACATGTGGTGCTGCCTGGGTATAACTTTTTGTGTATTATTTTGAAAAAGTCAGTGCTAGATGTTTTCTTTCATGAGCACTACCAATCAGTAAGGAAAAATAAATCCTTAATAGACCAACATCTGCTCAAATACTTCTTTTGTAAAAATATAGTTTCTCTGATATTAATTTCATACACTTTTGGAATGCAAACTTGAAGTTAGCCCCATTGATTGATACAGACTAAGTGATGTTATAATATTATCAATCTTGTTTGAAGCTTGGATTTTGAAAATTCAGACTTAAAAGCCAGTGATTATTGTTTTATTATTATTTTTCAATACTGGGGATTAAACCCAGGGCCTTGTATATGCTAGGAAAGTGTTGTCACACTGAGCTACATTCTCAGATCGCCAGTGGTTATTCTTTAAAAGAATCATTTAGATTTTGGTAGCATGAAAGAGGTTTCAATCTATCTTTATATGCTTATAGAGTTTCTTCCTATTCATTAATTCAACAAATATTTACTTGTTGAATTCTATGTATCAGGTACTGGATATAAAACAGTGCAAAAAAATACACAAATTTTCCCAACTCCACAGAATTTACTAAGAGATCTTTATCTTCAATCGTCTGCAAATTATCCGTAATATACTGAATAGAGATGAAATATCTTTGTTTATTGTGATCACATCAGAGATTTAACCTTTGTTATAAGGTTTTACAGTTACACAGGCAAAACAAAGCAATGAAAAAAGAGAACAGAGTAAAGCTTAAATAATTCCAGTAAAAAAAAAAACTGAGACTAGGGGTGGGTTAGTGGATGTGGTGGTATACATCTGTAATCCCAGAACAAGAGAGGCTGAGGCAGGAAGATCAAAGCAAAAAGCCAAAACAAAACAAAACAAAAACAATTACAAAGGAAGGAAAAAGATACAAGGAGGAGCTGAATTATAGGGATAGGTTACTCTCATTACCAAAGTAATTCATATCTTCAACATACATGTTCAGTGGCTTTCTTGAATAATCCTGTGCTGATATGAATGTCCAGCTACTTAATTTTGTTTCTGTACTTTCTATTTATGTGAATTCTCTGCCATTTTTTTTTTTAATTTAAAAAGAAGATCTTGAGCTCAGGGGAAGCTCAGTGATATAGCACTTGCCTGGCATGTGCAAAACCTGAGGTGCGATCCTTAGCATGTATGCGTAAATAAATAAATAATCTTCCTTCACTCTTCCACTCAAATCTTTTTTCTTTTTTGCGGGGGAGTGCTGGGGATCGAACTCAGGGCCTCGTGCTTGCTAGGGAAGTGCTCTACTACTGAGCTAAATCCCCAACCCCTATTCCATTCAAATCTTAAGCCATAACCAGTATTGGTTCTGCTACAACCCTGGAAATGTGGAAAAATAGGACTTCTATTTCAGGTAGCTAATAGGTATGCTACAAATTGACTTTCAAAAAGGGAAGTGCTCACACATACCACGAGATAACACATTTTTACTTCCCTGTATATTGCCATGATAACTCTGGTATCCTGCTTTTTACTCATGTATAAAATACTGAGGTTAAATGAGACCTACACTAAAACAGCAAAACAAGCAGGATACATTTGAGTCATTTGCAGGAACACAGATGCACCTTGAGACCATAACCCTAAGTGAAGTAAATCAGACACAGAAGGTTAAATATGACATGGTTTCTCTTATATGAGAAATCTAAAATAGAAGTAAAAAGCAAAGTAAAAGATGATAAAAAACAGGGAGGTAGACTTCATAGTGATGGGAAGGGGAGAGATGGGAGGGTGGGGAGAAGATGGGGAAATAAAAAGGATCAAGATTTGATGTGTATGTGTAGCATTTCCCCAGGATGAGCATAATTATTATACATTGCAAACATTAACTCATAAAAAAATAAATAGATAAATAAAAAGAACAGAGTTGGTTGGACAGTGGGGTTATGGTAGGAATCCATATCAAGTATAAAAATAGGCTTACGACGTGAAAGAAGATTACAGAAGAAAGAAGCCAAGGAAATTCTGGCTTCTCTTTTTATTTTTACTATAGCATTTTCAAACACAAATAGCATACAACATCTTTTGAAATCTTTGCAAAAAAGCTAGGTGCAAATATTTAAAATAATTGGGGTTGGGGCTTTAGCTCAGTAGTAGAGCACTTGCCTAGCAAGCACAGGGCCCTGAGTTTGATCCCCAGCACCCCCCCAAAATAAAATAAGTATTTTTCAGCAATTGTGGGCACCTTGCTTACAATACATCAAACTCAGGCTCTAAGTTTTAGTTTTTTAAAATAGTTCTGCTCCTGTATATGCCAGTCACTACATTTCTTATCATCGTAATAATTATATAAACATTATATCAACACACCTACTAGTTTGGATTTTCCTGGAGTTTACTGGTACAAAGAATAATCTTTAAAACTTCTAAATACCCAACATAGTTAAAAACAAGCTTCATTAGTGATAAGCAAACACAGAGTTGCATGTTTTAAAGCTTTCCCCCAGAGCTGAGTGTTCCGTCTAACACATGTGTTTACTGCAGTTTGAACATGATCCTGTGCTTGCTTTCAGCTGTTTTCTTAATTCGGTCACTCAGCTACAGAAACAATTTACTCACGTTGGGAAGATCTGCAGGAATGCCAAGGAATCCCGAAAAACTATGACAGAGGAAGTTCTCACTTGAAAGATAAACAGGAGAGAATTTCTGGGCTGGTAGATTCATATAAAATTTTTGTTTTTGCTATTTTTTCCATATTGTCATAGAGTTCAGTTCTCTAAAAGAAATTGCTCACGTATACCAAAGTTTCAGTAAGTTTTGCTTGAAGTACCGGTAGATAGATTTATTTTGAGGCATCCTCCTCCGGTGTCAGACGAAAGAACAAGACCAAATCTCTGAGTCTTACTTTGAAGACTAAGACACGGATGGGATGTAGTTTCTAACCTTTTGTAATGCGAAAAAAATTTCACCCCAGAGACAAGTCCTTGACCATCCACAGCAATAGATAAGATCACAGAGGGTTTTACAAACCCCATGATGATATAATGGAGAAATACAATGACATCCTGAAGCAATTTCTTTTTCCTCTAAACATTCTTGAAAATGCTTGTCTGGGAAAACTAAAGACATTTAAAAATTATAAGTTCAAAGCCTATTTCATTTTTAAACTAAAAACTTTTAAAAAGGAAAGGAAAAAACCAAACCTAAACAGAACACGGGTTTAAAAACATGATCCTGAAAAGTAAAATTGCAATTACCTGTCTCTGGAGAGGCACCGTTCCTGTATCGATCAACCAGGATCACCTAGAGTCCAAGTCTCACTGACTAACTCGTGTCAGCCACAAAAGTAGCCCGAAGGAAATGTGATCCTGCCCCGCCAGAGTAATGAACAGCATTTACAGGGTTCCGTTGCAGATCCAGCGACACTCGCTTAGAACAGATTGCTCTTTCAGATCAACTTTAATAACTCAGTCTGTATGATGTTTTAGCCTGCAGGGATGATGGGGGTGGATAATAACTAAGATGACTAAGGAAATAGGCTTTCTTGATCTCTTTGCTTCGATGAAACTGATAATAAATTCTCAAGAATGAAGGATAGGCAGCACACAAGATATCTGTGTACAAGAGTGTAAATGCCTTTATCTAGCACAAAAGCGAGACTAGAGTTGATCCAGTTAATAAAGTACACGTGGGAAAACAATTATAATACTTCATTTTTGGGAGGGGGTGCTGGGGATAGAACTCAGGGCCTCAAACTTGCTAGGCAAGCGCACTACCGCTTGAGCTAAATCTCCAAACAAACACTTCATTCTTGTATTATTTCTTGTTTCTGTTTAAGGATAATAAGGCTTCCTTTACTTGTGCCTTTGGTATATAATATATATCAAACTTTTCCCTTTTCTTTTTTAAAAAAAGTATTATATCCAAGAAGAAAGTCTGTTCCCAGAACTTTATTTTATTTTATTTTATTTTTTGAGACAGGGTCTTGCTAAGTAGTTCAGGCTCACCTTGAACTCACTATGTAGCCCAGGCTGGTCTCAAACTTGCAGCAATCCTCCTGCCTCAGCCTCTCAGCCTCCCAAGTGCTAGGGTTATAACAGGCTTGCGCCACCACGCCCAGCTTCCAGAACTTTTAAAAGAGCATCCTGTGGTGTAGCTCAGTGGTAGAGTTTAAACTTCTGATGCATGGGGACTCTGGATTTAATCTTTAGCACAAAGGAAAAAATAAAAAAAATTTTAAAGAGGAGCATCCCATGACTAAATAACTAAAATCAAAAACAATATCAGTTTGTATAATGTATATAATCTTGAAGGTATACACTTAATACCCATTTCTCATCACATTAATATGATGGTTATATTTATCATCCTGGAAGAAATAAATTAGCAGTCTGCAACTATGTGCTAGGTATTACACTAAGCTCTTTATGTACATTGTGCTTTATTTAATGTGTCCACTCAACAATCCACGAAATAGGTACTATTATAATTCTGTTTTTATGTGTGAGAACCTGGGGCTTTGAATGAAGTTAAAAACTTGCTGAAGTTTATAGAGGCAAGTGCCTGAATTAAATAAAGTTAAACCGCAGGCTCAGTCTGTGTTCATAACCATTGTGAACATGTAAATGGTCACATTTCCAAGGTATTTGCGAAAAAAATTAAGGGTAAAAATGAATCTAACGGATAGTCTCTCTTTTAGTAAGTAAAGTGTTCAACAGGAACACTATGTAGGACTTTAAACTTTTAATGGTTTTGATTGAAACCAAAATCCTGAAATTCTTTGATATGACTAAACAGCAACAAACAAACAAACAAAATCCAGAAAGTAGCGGTGAGGGGGAGGAAACGCTTTCACATGCACTCCATCTGCGATATTTTAGCTGAGAACATGACTTGATATGCAGACAAGCACTTGGCATTTGTACTCAGCGGTAAGCATTGGAAGGCAGTCAGAATGCTTTCACAGACTGATTTCGGTTTCTATTTATTAGAGGCATTGTGCTGAAATAATTTAAGCTCCTTGTTTACATGAAACTAAATTTAAGCGTCATTTTTGAGCACATCAACATGGGTCAGTAACTTCTTTGCAAGTTAAGGGTAAGAAAGTGAGTTTGAATTCTCCCTTCAGAAAGTTAGCATGGGGTATGCCAGGATGCCAGGCTCCGGGCGATGCTGCTCAGAGTCTATTTTGGGGCTGCAGCGACATCTCAGCTAAAAACAAAGTTCAGTGTTCTTACGCCCGACTCAAGTAATCACTCTAACACGGATGATGTGAGGGAAAGGAAATGGGAACATTTCTTACAGGTCCCCTTTGGGACCTGTAACATTTCTTACAGGTCCCCTTTGGGCCTGGGAGCAACCTGGCCCAAAGCTGCCTCCAGTAGGCAGCATGGTCGGGTGGATTCAAACACGAGTCTTTCCGTTTAGAATTTACTCTCTTTTCACTGCCTTCTCATGCAGAGTACTTATTCAAATTAGTACAAGAATCAGAAATAAGCCAGGTGTGGTGGTCCACACCTGTATTCCCAGCATTCTGTGAGGCTGAAGCAGGAGATTGGCAAGTTCAAATTCCACCTGGGCAATTTAGTGCTTTACTGAGACCCTGTCTCAAAATAAAACATAAAAAAAGGATGGGGGTATGTGTTGGGGATGTAGCTCAGTGGTAGAGCACTTGCCTAGCAAGTGCAAGGCCCTGAGTTTTATCCTCAGCACCCCCCAAAAAAATAAAAAGAAAAAAGAAAAGGATTAGGATGTCCCTTAGTGCAAAGGCCCTGGGTCTAATCCCCAGTATAGTCCCGTCCCCCGCCAAAATCAGAAATAACCCAAAGGAGGCAATTCATCTTGATTTTTGTATTAATGGACCAATACAATTTTTGTGTTGATGGACCAAAAAGTTGTGACAAGCTGGGAATGGTGGCATTTATGAAACATAAATTCTTCTTGAGAATCAGAGCCTTAAGAAGATTTAGGCAAACAATTCTAATCTCAAGGCACATCACAAAGTTGGTATGTAATAAATATTTGCTTGCCGTGAAAATGACATATACATTGTTAAGTTGTCCTAAATTTTTCTCTGAATTCAATCCATATTTACTTAAACATTTACTATGTGTCAGGAGAGATCAAATGGTTTAAAATCTCAGCAACATTAACTGGTTAAACTGTCATTACCAGTTATGATATTTAACGTAGAAATACTATTAAAAAAAAGCCAAAGGTTGGGGATTTAGCTCAAGGGGTAGAGCACTTGGCTAGCAAGCACAAGCCCTGAGTTCAATCCCCAGCATGCCCCCCAACCAAAAAAAAGAAAGAAAGAAAAAGAAAAAAAGAAATAAAAGCCAGGCATGGTAATGCATACCTGTAGTCCTAGCATTAGGAAGGCTGAGGCAGGAGGATTGTGAATTTGAATCCAAACTGGAGTACAAAGTGAGCTCAAGGCCAGCCTGGACTACATAGTGAGATGTTGTCTCAAAAAACCAAATCAGACAAAACACCAAAAACAAATAAAAACCATAACAAGCCAACCAAACAAACAAAAACCCTCAAATGAGGAAGGGAACTAAAAATGATTAGATGTCCACTGTGTACCAGTCACAACAAACTGAGGAACTGAACCTGCTTTTGGGTCAATGGATGCTTACAGTTCCTGAGATAATTAGTAAGAGGGACATTTGTTTTCAGGAAAGGCTTGGCACTGTTCATGCTGTCTATGTGGCACAAGGGCTCTTCCAAAGATGCCCATGAGAGGTGCTTTCGTACCTCTGCACCCTTCTGATCTGGTTTTCTCCTAGTTTTCCTGCCTCCCTTTCTACAACCTTTGTTTTATAGCAGCTCCTTGCTCTCTGTCCAACTTGTAAGGATCAGATGTTTTGTTTCTTTGTTTCCATTGCTGCTTCTCTTGAGCTTTGGACTTCCCGACCCTCTTGGTCATAGCCAAGGCGGCGCACTTTCCATTGTCAGGCCCTGGTTTTGGGGATACCAGCTTAAGACACAAAATGAGCTTTCTGTTTGTCCAGAAATAAAGAACATATGCTTAAAATTAATTTCAATCAACATTTCAACTATTTGTGACCAGGACCAAATTGGATTTCTTTCCTAAAAAGTAGATAAACAATCAATTATTTAGCCCTCTGGCCAGTATCCACATTAACCAAGCTCCTCATTCCCTCCCTGCTCAGTACTGGGAATTGGACCCAGGGTCTTTGCATTGAACTATATCCCCAGGCCTTTTTAAATTTTTTGTTTTTGTTTTTAAATTTTGAGATAGGGTCTCCCTAAATTCCCCAGGCTGGACTCAAACTTGCAATCCTCCTGCCTCAGTCTCCCACCATGCTGGGATTACAGGCATGCATCACCACACCTAGTTTCAACCAAGCTTTATTGTTCATATATAATATCTAATTTAATTTAATACAATGGCCCAGAAAGTATGGGTCATTATCTCCAATTTGTAGAAGATGAAACTGAAAAACATGCTACTGTGGCTTTTGCACAATTCAAGGATCTGAAGAAGACTCAGGAAGTCCATTTTGACATTGTCCAGGATATATTATATCATTATCTTCTTTTTATAGAACAGGAAACTGAAGATCAGAGAAGAAATTTGCACAAAGCCTCTTGGAGCTGTGATTCACACCCAAGGTCTACGTGACACCAGTCCCTTCTCTGCTCTACCCCACCACTGCTAGCGGTAGCCACGCTCCTTAATGATAAATTTAGAATTGATTTGGAAAAGAACCTCGGAAGAAGTAGAATAACAAGAAAGAGTCATCTGGTGATGCTGGGATTATGTTGCTTTAGTGACTCCCTCTAAAATGCTTCCAAGTGCTTGGAAATCTGGATGATTCATTATCTCTGATGATCAAAGAATCAAAGGAATTACATTGACAATAAGTAATAAGCAATTCCCTTTGTGTGTCAAGCCACAAATTATCACACATCATAAGCTCAGCCAGGAGAGACCATCTCATCCCTACACTTAAAGTGTAACCCACTAAAGTACTTAGCATGGCATCTTTTAAAATTATTTACAATCACATGTGGGTTATTATACTCCAATAAAAACAACAAACCAGGCATAGTAGTACCTGATAGTATTTAACTCAGAATGACAATAGCAACAACAACAACAATAACAAAATAGATTAACTTAGAGTCACGTAAAATTAGAATGACCTAGAACTGGGCCGGGGATTTAGCTCAGTGGTTAGAGTGCTTGCCTTGCAAACACAAGGCCCTGAGTTCAATCCCTGGTACCAAAAAAAAAAAAAAAAAAAAAAAAAAAAAGAAAATAGAATGATTTAAAACTCAGACTAATGTACACGAATGTACAGAATTATGATCTTTTTGTTTGTTTTGTTTTTGAGACAGGGCCTCACTATATAGTTCAGACTGGCCTTGAACTCACTGTGTAGTCCAGGCTGGCTTTGAACTCCTGGTGAGCCTCCTGCCTAGTCTCTCGTGTGCTGGGATTACAGGCCTGCACCACCACGCCCAACTTCATTTTGTTTTCTTGAGACAGGGTCTCACTATATAGTTCAGACTGGCCCTGAGCTCACTATGTAGCCCAGGCTGGCCTCCAACTCCTGACTTACAAAATTAAGATCTTGAAGGACCCAAACTCAGGTGTACATGAATCAAATTTAAGAAATATATGTCATCTCTTTTGGAAAGAAATGATAATGATAGCTAGTACAGGAAAATAAACAACTTTAAAGTTGAGACATTGATATATGCTCCATTTGGTTTGGGTACAGTATTTAAATAGGAAGATGGTAAAGGAAGAAATCCAGTAAACGCTATAATTGGTCAGAGAACAATTATATTTAGAGTTAGAGTCTAATGCCACAATTTATCTGAGAAATTTTAGGCTAGTTATTGAATCTTTTTGTGCCTCTGTTTGCTGATCTCTAAAAGAGGGGTCCAGGCACGGTGGCACATATCTGTAGTACCAGCACTAAGGAGGCGGAGGCAGGAGGATCACTTAAGCCCAGGAGTTCAATGCCGTCCTGGACAACCAGTAAGATCCCATCACCCCATCAATAAACTAATAAATATGGAAAATGGTAGCAGCTACCTCAGAAATGTTGTGAAGTTTAAGTGATTTAATACTCGCAGAACAATGTCCATAAATATTAACCACTCTTCTTACCATTAGTATTATAAAAACTACATTTTAAATGCACCTTGTCTGAAATCATAGAGAGTGAAATATATGCACTTGCACCGAACTGTAAACTTAAGGAAAGCTGAATGGGCCACCTAGACTGACGACTCAGACCCCGCAGTGAACCAGTTCGGGTTTCTAGACTGATTCAGTCCTTGGCTTCTGTTCTGAAGCTGACGACAAGAATGCCAGTCAGTGCCAAGAGTGATGAGTTTTGGAAGGTGGTGTGCTGTCCACGAGGGATGTGAATCAGATTGCTTACATCGTGTATGGAACACCAATAGGAATCAACCAAGTTCGAATCCAAACTGAGGACATCCAGGTAAAGTGCTTCATATCTAGTTACCCTGCTCCTGAACCATCCGTTTCTGAATTCTAAATTCTCAGCTCATCCTCTGCCAAGGGGCTAAACATAGCTAAAGGATTTAAATTATAATTTGATCTGACAAGCCAGGTATCAAACAAGACTAGTCCAGCCAAATAAGTAGAGAGGTGACAAATATCACAGCAGTGTATCCACTCTATGATATGTGCTTTATGATAAGAAAATCAGAATTGAGGATATTGGTGAATATTGGTGAATATTTTAATTCTCATCTAAAAAAAGGATCTCAGCATAAGTGTGGCATTCAACACAACGCTATTGTGAAGGTTAAGTAATTTAGAGGGAGGAAATCTTGGAAAGTGGGGGTTATCTTAATCTTCCCATGATTCTCAGTCCTCCGATAGACTAGGGCTGAGTGCATTTTATCACTCTATGTAGAAAAAGGCAAAGTAGATTTAGATCTACTAAAAAAAATGCTCCTAATGGTGAGGTTATGACCTGGGGCAGATATCAAATACTAAGAACAGGGATGTTTTAAGCCTTATTATTTAAATGCTGAAGTGTTAACATTGTGTTTGAAAAATGTTTTATTGGTTTGCTTTTATTAGCTATTCTCATTACAGCCCTGTCAGTAGATCTGCTGGAATACTCATGTGTTACCTATGAGGAAACCAACACACAGGAAGAACAATTAATTTATTACACGGCAACTTGATACTAGAAAAAATACCTGAGTATTAAGAGCTTTGATTTTCATAGACCATTGTTTAGCTTCAAGTTTTGGTGAATTGTGTCTACATACATGGATGATAGGGTTCAGGAATTGTTGGCAATATTAGTTGGTTTGTATACATTATTATTTGTACATCTTTGAACAAAATTCATACCAAAAGATAAAACATCTTAACATAATTCTGTTCTATTGCAATTTTGTGAGTAAAGATCCTAATCGAAAACCTATTTAAAATCTGATCTCCCAGCAACCGATTTTTTTTTCATTTTGAATTGCAGCTATTATACATGACTTAGAAAATATTAAACAACAAAGAGAAACTGTGAATTTAATACTTAGTTCCAACAACTTTGTATTTCTTTTATTGTAATACTGTCTAACAATGTATTTTTTATTCTGTTTTCAAATAATCCTTGATGTACACATGGATTTTGGACCCTTTCCACCCCTTTATGGCTCTCCAGGGGCCTTGTTCACAATCTAAAAATCACGTGAAGGAAAAAGCAGGTTGTAGTCTGGCTCTTGCTTGCTGTGCCACCCTGGCCGATCATTTGTCAGTTACCTCTTTTCAAGTACTGCAAAGTGAGGGAAGTCTTTGTTTTGCTTACTTCAGGAGATTTCAATGAGTATGAGAATGAGATAATATGTAAAATGTCTAAAATGCAAATGTGATGTATAAAATAAAATGATATATATAGTTATGAAGGAGTGTGGTACTGTGGAAAAGTGGAAGCACTGAGAGTGCGCCTACAGTCTGAAAATTAAACGAGAAAATCAAAATACAATGAATAATGTATGTAAGTTGATACCTTAAGAAAAAAGCATCTGAGCTGAGCATGGTGGTGCATGGTTATAATCCCAGTGCTCTGGGAGGCTGAGGCAGGAGGACAGTAAGTTTGAGCCTAACCCAGGCAAGTTAGGGACTTGGTGAGAACAGTCCCTAACAGTTAAAAAAAAAAAAATTTAAAAGGTGTGTGTGGGGTGTTTCACTGGGGATGTAGCTTAGTGTGAAGGAGGCCTTGGGTTTGATCCCCAGTACAGGGAGTGGGGGAAGAGGATGTAGAGGCAGGAGGATTGCTAGTTTGAGCCCAGCCTGAGCCAGTTAGTGAGACTCTGTCTCAAAATAAAAATTTTATTTCTTATCTCAAAGATTTTTTAAAATTTTTTTACCAAGAACATGTATTGGTACACTGTAGATAAACGTAATGATCACATTCATCATAGTTAATTTGTACCTGTACATGATATATCTTGGTTCCCTCCTTCCCCACCCCTCCAACTCCCCTTTTCCTCCTTATTTACAATAGCTTTATTTCCATTTTTTCTTTTTCTTTTCTTTTCTCTTTCCCTTCTTTCTTTTCCCCCCTTCCCTCTCTAGTTCAATTCCCATTTGAACATTGTTTTTCTTTTTCACTACATCTATTATACCTTTCAAAATAAAACTTTTAAAAAGGACTGAAGATGTAGTTCAGTGGTAGACAGTTTAACATCAGCGAGGCTCTGAATTCATCCCCAATAATGCAAGACGTGGGGGCACAATACACATTCCAATGTATTCATAAGGATGTTCAAAAAGAACTATTTGTACTAGTAAAAAAATTGGAAAGATAGTTATCTAAAAAAAGTGTCAAAACAGTATTTATAATATCATCTTATTTAATATTACTATATCTAGGTAGAATTTTGGATTTTCTCTTACATTCTTTTCTTTTTTTCCCTAGTACTGGGAATTGGCCCCAGGGCCTTTGCACTGAGCTTCATTTCATCTCCAGCCCTTTTTTTAATTTCTTATTTTGAGACAGGGTCTCACTACATCATAAATTGCCCAGGGTGGGCTTGAAGTTGTGATCCTCCTGCCTCAGCCTTTCAGTGTTCTGGGATTACAGGCGTGTGCCACATGACCAGCTAGGTTGTATCATTTTTGTAAAAAGTAAAAATAATCTCTCCCCAAACTGAAAGAAAGAAAGAAAGTCTAAGGAAACCAGAAGAAGGAGAACAAAAGAAGGAAAACTTGGCTGTAGCTTAATTGATGGTATGTGTATGTGTATGCATCTATCCACCTGTGTCTTATACATGTGTATGTATAAATATAAATATGTATATACTTGTGTCTCTAGATATTTAAATTTTAGGTGGTACTAACAAGTAGAAAAGCACTGGGCAACTAAGAGAGGCCTCTCTGCTCCTGTTGGTGGGGCGGGGAGCTGAGTCTAATACTGCCAAACGCCACTATCAATTATCTGCCTTTCTGTGGTCTATGCCCACCCAGAAGCATTCTGACTACAATTATTATTTTATTTTTAAAAATAAGTTTCCTTAGGAAGAAAAAATAAGTTGGTAAGAGAGCATGCTATTTGGTTTTTTTCAAGCCACTTTTTTCCTCATTGTAAATTAACACATTTGAATTCTGGCTGATGCAACCCTCTCTTGGGAGTTCAGGTAATATAAGAACTTTGCTAAAGAACTGGGTCACTCTAAGATGTTTTGAAAAAAAAAAATTAAGTTTCTGATCTTGGAAAGCTGCAGACCAGATAGTGGCTTGTAGTGATCTCACCAAGGTAACTGCAAGCCGCCAGATCACATGACAGTAAACCCTCCAAACTCCCCTATCCCTTAATTCAGTGTGTCACACTGAAAACACAAAGAAGGTTTGTCTTGGAGACTGCCATAAAATATTTCTACAGCAGAAACAGTGGGTGGCATGGCATTTTATTTATGATCAAGCGTCATTTCCAACCTGGAGATGTAAAATGAGGACTAAAGAAACTAAGTCACTTGTTCAAGATTATGGTTGATAACAGTTCAAACTTGACATTATAATTGAGGCCTCTTGCTTTCCAGTGCAGAAAATTATTTTCTACAGCTCTTAAGAAGATGTCATAGCTGGATAATGCACCTATCACAGTTGTAGCTCCCTTTTCTGTTTTAATAAGCACTTATTTATGGAGTAGTATGTCCAAAGCACTCTGTTAGTTTAAGATTTTCTTCAAATTTGCTCTGTAGGCTTTCTAATATGAACAAATGTCTAACATATATGTATGAAGGACAGAAAAATGTAGCCAGGCATGGTGGTGCATACCTGTAATCCCAGCACTGAGGAGGCTGAGGCAGGAGGATCACTGAGCATTCAAGGCCAGCTTGGGCTACATGATAAGTTCAAGGCCAGCCTGAACCTCATGAGACCTGGTCTCAAAAAAAAAAAAAAAAGAAAGAAAGAAAATGGATATTCACTAAGAATGCAATACCTGCCAGTCACTTTCGAGACATGCTAGGTCTTACTTCATTTATTAATGACTAAAACCTTAAGATGCATATAATATATATTCTTTAATGATATCTTAAATGGATGCACTTTATTCCATTAGACCATATCCAAAATTATCATGAAATAAAAATCATCATTACTGCAAAGCATTTATAAGTCATTTAATCATACCTAAGTGTAGCTCTGTGGCAGAGCGCTTGGTTAACATGCCTATGGCCCTGGGTTCAATCTCCAGCACCACCACAAAAAAAAATTCATTGAAATGTACACTCTAAATAGAGGATTGTACTGCATATGATTTATATTTCAATATACCTGTTATCTTAAAAATATTCTGAGCAGAGGTGGTGGCAGTTGGGGTGGTACATGCCTGTATTCCCCACATTCTGGGAGGCTGAGGCAGGAGGATCACAAGTTTGAGACCAGCCTGGACAATGTAGTGAGTTGTCTAAAACAAACAACCAAAAAAAAATTTTTTTAAAAGTGCTGGGGATGTGGCTTAGTGTGAAGGTCCTCAGTTCAATTCCCAGAACTGAAAACAAAATAAAACACTCCAAAACTAAATTTCTGCCATCCAATTGCACTATCCTTTCAGATTAACCCGATGAGAAACCCTCTTGATGTCACTGGAGGATTTTAACATTGAGGAGGAGTTGTGATTTCAATAGGTAATAGAAAAACGAATCCCGATACAGGGACAGGAACTTAGGGAAACGATGGAGAGAGGCTCGGATACAGCTCAGCGGCAGAGCATTTGCCTAGCAGCTGAAAGCATTGGGATTCCCAGCACCGCCCCCCCCAAACAACAACAGAACCCACGAAAAGTGCTAGATCAGTACCTTCACTGAGGATGGCTCGTGAGCACCGTAAAACCAATCACTATCCGGTCCTCTGTGAAACAATAACAGAAAATTCTAGCCCTTTCCAGGATTCTGTCATCTGCCCTCATCGGCTCGACTGCTCTGGGCTTCATCCACGAAAAAGCCCACCGCTGCCCACCGCGCCCTGTCTGTGTTACGGCTAGTTTTTCCTCTGGGACTCATGCTTTCTTTACAGCGTGTGATGGTGCCCTTTTGCTATTTCCCGCCTGGGTTTGCGGGTGTTCCAGGGCATCCTCCCCTCTTAACGAATTCTCTAGCTGCTCTCTTAAATCATTAGTTTCCTGGAGGCATCGCTTTACAGGACAGCACTAAATCTTTCCATTTTCTGGAGATCACTGTAAGAAGTCTGCGTTTTCTCCTAACAGGAGATCTGCGGGAGGGCCTTACCTGGCGCCCACAGTGGGAGGGCTCCAAAGGTCGGGGCGGGCTCTGCGGGGGGGACTCCCAGCCCCGCACCTCACTTGTCGAGGGCAAGGAAGGCTGTCGTGCTTTCCCTTGCTGGGCTTGCCCATCCTGCTAATTTTAGGCTGCTTCCTCATGCTGCTACCATGGGTGTCAGAGCATGTGGCTCCCCTCGGCGGAGCTATTTTCTCCTGTGCGCCTCACTTGTTTGTTTCCAACTTGCCTCACTTCTCCTACCCCTCCCCACCTCTGTGGGGCTGTGCTGTTTCAAAGGAAAACTAAAATATCTTTTAGGGGTTGGGCATAGTTCAGTGGTAGAATGGCTGCTTAGCATGTGTGAGAGAGACTCCAGGTCCAATCCCTAGTGTGCACATGCGCACGCACACACACGCACACACACTCGCGCGCGCGCACACACACACACACACACACACACACACACAAGCTCATTCTGATCTGAATGGATTTCTGAAGCCAAGAAACCAAAGAAAACTTTGCACATTAAATTGTGGTTGTACCTGCCAGTAGTCAGGTTTTGACATCATGTTTGTCTAACAAATATTTACTAGATTCCTACTATGGATAGTACATTGCCCTAGGTCAGGGGGATGCAACGAGGCGCAGAGCAGACATGTATTTCACTGATGAAATTTCAATAACAGAGACATATCCAACTTCCAGTATATTCTATGTCCTCTATTAAAATCTTGGAATATGAAAATCAGTAAGCAGAGACCTTTTCCTCAGAGAGCTCAAGTATTGAGAGATAGAGAGAGAGAGAGAGAGAGGAGAGAGATTCAGGTCTTATACTGACATTCACTTAATCGGTAAAAATGGATTTGAAGTTAGTCTTTGCACACAGTGCATATTCTGCTAGGTACTGGAGATAAGAAATAAAAGTACATATACTATGGGTGCCTCTCTTAGAAAGATTGTGATCTAAACAAGAACAATTGCTCAGCTGATAAATATTTAATGAATGTTTATTGTATTTACTATATATGTGTTCACAATCTTTTCTGAGGTCATTTTATTTTATCTTATTTTAGAGAGAAGACATCATTGTGTAGTTCATACTGACCTCAAACTTGCCAACCTCCTGCCTTAGCCTCACAAGTGCTGAGATTACCCCATCATGCCTGGTCCCAGGTCTTCTTAATTATCTTCTTCTCTAGATACATTTTTTGAAATATTTTTATATACTGTTATGATTTAGATCTAAAATGTCCCCCAAAAGTCTTATGTATTTAGAGGTGTGGCTTTCAGAAAGTGAATGGATCATGGATTAAACCATTTGTGGGTTCATGGCTGCTGGGCATGTTGGTGCATGGTAAACTGTCAGCACTTGGGAAGCTGAGGCAGGAGGATCACATGAGTTTGAGGCCAACCTGGGCTAGTGAGTTCAAGAAAAGCCTGAGCTACGTAGTAGGACTCTGTCTCAAAAACAAAAACAAACACAAAAAATGAGTTTACAGACGAATGTGGGCCCTGGTTGCAGATGGGTCAATGGGAGCATGACCTAGAAAGGTGTATTCTTGGCTCTCCTTTCTCTCTCTCTGTTTCCTGTTTAACTTGCAGTAAGCCTTTCGGCCATGCCATTTCTGCCTTGGTGTCAACCATCCATGGACTGAATCCTCTGAGATAAACCTCTTTAAACCATGGATGTCAGGTATTTTTTCCCAGCAATAGAAAGTGACTAATAAAGGAAAATTGATGCCAGTGAAGTGGGTTGTTGGTGTGACTATTTCTGATCATGTAGTTTAGAATCTTTTGGAACTGGTTTGTGGGAAGAGTTTGGAAAGCTTTAGATATGGGGGATAGAAAAACGCTAGAATGCTGCAAACAGAGCTTACTGGGTGATTCTAGTCAGTACTCAGAAGACCAGGATGCTAGTAGGAATGCTGACAGTAAAGGCCAGGCACAGGAGGTTTTACCTGGGAACAAGGACTCCATTGGCAGTTGGACTAGAACCTATGTGTTTCACTCTCTGAGAGAAAATTTGTTTTCATTTTGTTCATCTTCTGAAACTTTTCAGGAGACTGAGATTAATCTAGTGGAGGAAATTTCAAGACAGCCCAACATTTAGGATGTGGCAAGGGTACTGCTGGCAACTTTTAGGCATATTTATAGTGACAATCAGGGCAAAAAAAACACAGGAGAAAAATCTAAATTTTGGTCCAGAAGGAATTATGTGTAAAGTTGGGATCAAAAGAGGTATGGCTGCTGAAGAGATTAGCACCATTTAAAAGGAACTAAATACTTTGTACAGGAACAAGAAGGGAGATGCCTTGAGGTCATCTCAGGAATCAGCAAACCCCCTACCCGTCTCAGGCTTGAGGGGTGTAAAGCAATAAACTCCTTTGAAAGGTTTGCTTTGAGAAGAGAGCCTCAGGGTGACCTGCTTATTCAGGGATGTCTAGGGAAGTGTGTTCTCAAGTTTAGCCATCCAGGCACTTTGCTGCTGCAGCTATATGGTCCAAGGGCCAGGCTATTGCTTGAGCTAGCAGCAGGCTTTGACATCATCCACATGGTGCTGATTTTTCAGCAATGAAGAATGCAAGATTTGTGGGGTGATGGAGGCTTCCACCAAGATATTAAAAGAAAGCCTGGGAGGCCAAACAATATGCCCCTAAGAGGCTGATATATGAAGCTGTGAGAGTGACGCTAAATGTGCAGCAGAGACCCCCCCCCCAGGAAGTTTGAGATGCCAGGAATGTGGACAGTCTGCTGAGCAAATGCACAGGAAGTGAGAGGAGCCAAGCCGGGGATTTAGCCCAGTGGTTAGAGTGCTTCTCTAGCAATCCAAAGGCCCTGAGTTCGATCCCCAGCACCAAACAACACAAAACCAAATAAACAAATCAGTGAGAGGAGCCAGCCCAAGACAGAGGTCATATGGGACTACAACCAGCAAGGCCAGATGGGCAGGGCTGCTCAAGTCCTTTGGAATTCAAATCTGGCCAAAATCTGCCCTGCCTACTGGACAAACAGCTGTGGGATTTAATGATTATCCTGTTGATTTTTGGTCTGGCTTTGGCCTGATTCCTTTCTCTTCCCCTATTTCTCCCTTTTAGAATGGAAAACTTTACCCTGCGCCATTGTATGTTGGAAGATTTTTTTTTTAAGTATTTAACTTTCTTTTTCATTTGCACAGGGATTCAGAGCTAAGAGTTTGTCTCAGATCTCCCAAGAGTCTTTGGACTTGGATTTTCAGTAGTGCTGGAACTGTTCAGACTTTGGTGACTCTCAGAGATGGACTAAATGCATTCTGCATAATGAGATGGACATGAGTCTTAAATGCCCCCCCCCCCATTTCACGTACTCAGAGGTGGAGCTTTTGGAAGACAACTGGGTCATGGGGTGCTACATTCATCATTGGACTAGTTCATTCATGAGTTTATGACTGAATGTGCTGTAAGTGGGTGGGGCCTGGTTGGAGATTGGTCACTTGGGTGTGACCTGTCTCCAGCTTCTCCCAGCTCTCTGTGCTTCCTGACTGCCAGGGCATGAGCAGGTTTCCTCTGCCAGGCCCTTTTTACCTTGGAGTCAGTGACTATGGACTGAGTCCTCCAAAAACTGCAAGCTAAAATCAACCTCTTCTTCTTTAAATTGAGGGTGTCAGGTATTTTGTACCAGCAAGAAAAAAGTGGCTAATACATATACTAAATAAAATTTTTTCTTTCTTTCTCTTTCTTTCTTTCTTTCTTTCTTTCTTTCTTTCTTTCTTTCTTTCTTTCTTTCTTTCTTTCTTTTGAAACCGAGTCATGCTATATAGTTCAGGCTGGCCTTGAACTAGCTATGTAGCCCCAGGCTGGCCTTGAATCTGCAGCAATCCTCCTAACTCAGCCTCCTGAGTTCTAGGATTGTAGGTGTGCACCACTATGCCCAGCAAATTTTCTAACAATTTATTTCTCATATGTTAATCAAAGATAAGAATTTCCCAACTAGAATTTTTGACTAATATGAAACAAGACCCAAGTTTCTGACCTTCATCTAGCCATCTAGTGGGGGAGAACACAGGCAACTGATTACATCATACTGCCACGAGCTTTACAGCCAAGGATGGCACCGAAAAGGAGGCACTCTCTTAACTGACACAGAGAGTGCCAGTCTCCATGAGGAAAGAACTGCCTAAGCTGAGTATGGAGAAATGAAAATCTCACTAGGTTGAGAGAGCAACACAAAAATGTAGGGAGATGGTAGAGAGCATATTGCATATCTCATAGGACAAAGATAGGGTGTGATTTGGGGGATGTGGCATGGATGAGGTGTACATTGATGACAGCCTGAACTAAGACCATGGTGGGAGGGATGAAAATTAAAATAATTACAGCCCCAAAGCAAAGAAATTGTAACCTCATACATTATTGACACCAGCAAACAAATTGCTTATTAATTTAAAGGATCTATGTACATGTAGACCAATGGAACAGAATAGAGGACGTGGGAAGAAACCTACACAATTAGAGCCATCCAATTCTGGGCAAAAGACACAAAAATATATGTTGGAGAAAAGACAACTTCTTTAACAAACGGTGCTGAGGAACCTGGATATCTACTTGTAGAAGATTGAAACTAGATCCTTATTGCTCGCCCTGTATAAAAATCAATTTGAAATGGATCAAAGACTTAGATATAAACCAGAACTTCTAAAAGACAGTTATAAAAGAAAACTTAGGGGAAAAAATTGAAGCCATACACACAGGCACAGACTTTTTGAGTAGCCCTCCAATAGCCTAAGGAATCATAGGAAAATCAACAAGTGGAATTACATCAAATTAAAATGTTTCTGCATAGTAAGGGAAAAAATCAACAGAGTGGAGAGTCAACCTACAAAATGGAAGAAAATCTTTGCCAGCCACTCTTCAAATACAGGAGCAATATCTAGAATATATAAAAAACTCAAAAAACTTAAATAGCCCAATCAACAAATGGGCAAAAGAATTGAAAGGACACTTCTCAAAAGAATAAGTACAAATGGCCAATAAGTATACAAACAAATGTTCAACATCTTTACCCATTAGGAAAATAAAAATCAAAACTACACTGAAATTCCATCTCACCCCAGTCAGAATGATTATAATGGCTATCATCAAGAATACCAAAAAATAATAAATATTGGCAAGCATTGAGGAAAAATGAACCTTCTACACTGCTGATGGGAATGTAAATTAGTACAGCCACTATGGAAATCAATATGGAGATTCCTCAAAAAAACTAAAAATAGAACTACCATTTGATCCATCTATACTGCTCTGTGGTAGGTGCCCTAAGGACTGAAAGTCAGCATACTGTACAGTTAACTGCATATCCATATTTTGTGGCACGATATACAGTAGTCAAGGTGTGGAACCAGCCTAGGTGCATATTAGCAGATGAATGGATAAAGAAAATGTAGTGTATGTACACAAGAGTATTATTTGGCCCTTAAAAGAATGAAATTTTGTCATTTGCAGAAAAGTGGGTGGATCTGGAGATCATCATGTTGAGCAAAATAAGCCAGACTTGGAAACACAAATATCACTTTTCTCCTTAATATATGGAATCTAAAAAAGATGGCAAGAAAGTAGAAATGATGCTATTATTAGACAAGAGGAAGGGAAGAAGGGCAAGGAGGTAGAAGGGCAGATAATAGGAGGCATGAATGTGATTTTAATATATTATACACTTTGAACTTCCCCAAGTGTGAAACTAGGTGGGAGGAGAGGGTTAGGGTGGCGAGGAAGGGGGAAATAATTAAAGTATATTAGGTGGCAGAAAAAGCTTTTGAGGAGGTTCAATGTTCTGTCATGATTAAAAATACTAAACATAGGGCTGGGGTGTAGCTCAGTGGTAGAGTGCTTGCCTAGCACGTGTGAGACTCTGGATTCAATCCCCAGCACCACAACCAACCAAAAAAAAAAAAAAAAAAAACAACAACCAAACAAAAAAACTCCACTTTTCAAACTAGAAAGTGAAGGGAGTTGTACTCATTCTGATAAAGGATGTCTGTAAAAAGAAAAAAATAAAACGACTGCAGCTAGCCAGGCATGGCGGTGGAATCCCATGATTTCAGCACTCTGGGAGGCTCAGTAGGAGGATTGCAGGTTCTAGTCTAGCCTGGGAAATTTAATGACTTAGCAAGACCCTGTCTCAGAATACAAAAAGGAAAAGCTGGAGATGTAGCTCAGTGTGAAAGCCTTGGTTTCAATGCTCAGTACCCGTCCCCCCTATGAAACAAAGGGAGAGAAGGAAGGAAAAAGAAAAAAAGTATGATAGGTGCATGTACAAAGCTGCCAAAATGAAACCCATTAATCTGCATAACCAATGTGCACTAGTAAAAATGCAGGAAAAATAAAGGATAAAATTGTGCAAGTGCAGTAGACGAAATGGAAACTACAGTATCTCAAGATTCTCCTTTGTATACACCTGAGTATTTTGCTATTCTATGGAACCATAGGAGTGGAAAAACCTGGAAAAGCCCTTCTGAGTATTCACAGGACAGGTGATGACTATCAACATAACAAGACATATCCAAATACACGCAATTTAAGATTTCCATTCAATTTGTACAGAAGAAGACTGAACAGATCCATTATTTATTCATATCTGTGGATCATTTCCCCTATAGGTTCAGATCTGGGCATGTCTTCCATATGAATATAACTAAACTTCCTAGTACTTGGAAAGAGATCTTGAATAAAAATAGGTTACAAAGCTTCAAGATTCACTGCATAAAATTACTTTGACTTTTATGCGTGTGCAAAATACTTTGGAGTATGAAAAAATATCACAGTCATGTTCAACATAATGTTAGCAATATGTATCTCTTGGGGTTGTGTTTTTGATCATTATTTTATTTTTACTGAATTAAGTTATTAGCAAGTATAAACATTTTAAAATAAAGCTATTTTAATTTTTGAAAATGGGAGTTCCTCATACTAGGGACATTTAAATTTAAAACAGAGGAATTTTATACCAAATATGAGAAACCAGGGCTACAGAGATACAGCTCACAATCCCTACTACCACCAGCACCAGCCTTGCCTGTGGTGTGGTAGTACAAGCCTGTAATCCCAGCTACTTGGAAGGTTGAGGCAGGAGGATCATGAGTCTAACCAAGGCTAGTCTGGGCCATTTAGCAAAACCCTGTTTTAAAAAGAGGGGAGCAGTGCTGAGGTGGTAACTGAGGGGTAAAACACCCCTGGGTTCCTTTCCGAGTACCACACATACACACAAAAGATGTTTCACTTTTACCATAATTAATTCAGTTAAGTAATAGTTCATAATTAATTGAATTTTCTGGCTAGGTGGCCCTTTAAGAATAACGAAAATGACATTTCAACACTAAAAATGTTCTAACATTCACCATTTCATTGAATTTTTATTTTCTTGTCAGCGTTACTGGAGCTTGTGAGTGGGAGCATTTTGTAAGCTGCTTTTTGGAATTTAGCTGGCTAGGTAATACTTCTTTTTAAAGACTGAACAGATGAAGTTGTGTTTTGTTTGCCGAGGGGAAACACTACATAGCATTTCAGTTTGTTTCTTAAAATCCTGTGTTTAGAAAGTAATTTTTCTGTTTGTAGATATATAAATATGGAAAAAAGCAGCTTGGACTGTGCAGTGTGTTTGTTGGGCCAACAATTTTGTCGTTTTAGTATGGTTAAACTGTAATTAGCCAATGCAGAGGTGGCACTATAATTCATCTTCCAGGAACACATTGTCCTTCTAGTCACTACTGCTCATTCCTGAAGGCTATCATCAGATCGTACATTGAGGTAATAAGAAACATTTTTCAAAACATGTACTTATTAAATAAAAATTTAAAAAAAGAACACATTTTTCCAACTGTAATAAAAATGTGTCCATAAAAATGCCAGTACTTGATTTATTTCTAGGTACCACCTATTAGGATACTCTTATATTTTCCAAAGAAGGACAAGTAGCAGTAGACATTTTCTTAAAATCCACAATTAACGTGGATCAAAAGCATAAAAATTATCTGCATCCCAAAGTCAATCAATCATTGGTTCTTTAAATAGAAGGGGTGATCAAAAATACAATGACTGTGCCAGGTGTGGTGGTGCACACCTGTACTCCCAGCACTTGGGAGGCAGAGGCAGGAGGATTGCTGTAAGTTTGAGGCCAGCCTGCGCTACATAGTGAGTTCAAGGCCAATCTGAACTACATAGCGAGACCCTGTCTCAAAAAAGGAAAAAAAATTCAATAAATGTTTAAATTTAAAAAAAAATTACAGCAGTAAGAGACACATTACCAAGAAAAGAACAATGGGATGAGTGTGTTCAAACTGAGGGGGAATATTTTGAGTATTCTGAGGGGAATTAATGACAATATGACCTTTACTGTAATAAATTTAAAAAATTTTGAATAGTCTCCATATTTTGTGATCACCGTTCATTGATCAAATGTTTCTGGTGACTTCTGTCAAATAAAAACACTATGGTTGCTGGGGATATAGCTCAGTGGTTAGAGTGCTTCCCTCGTAAGCACAAGGCCCTGAGTTTGATCCCCAGCACCAAATAAATAAATAAATTAAAAAAACACTATGATGCGTTCTCATCCACCTTATTCACCATATCTGGAAGCCTGTGACCTCTGTCTCTTCCCGAAGTGAAACGCCACACATGGTAAACATTTTCAGTTGATTCAGGACATCAAAACAGCCATGTCGGTGCAACTAAAGACGCTCATGAAATGGGATTTCCAGAACTGCTCCAGAAAGTGGCAAGAATTATTGGATTAAGTATGCTTGAAGCATTGGAGAGTATTTTTGGAAAGTAACACTAAGGGCAGTGTGTCTTCTACTGTAATAATGTCTTAAAGTTTTTAAAATATTCACCATACTTTTTATCACAACTCATATAAGGTGTACAACAAACAAAGATTCCTAGGAGTCGGGATCAAAAAAATTTTTCCACCTCCTTACTTTTATGGTCCTCTGGGCTGAAATCATAAAAATTTTAATGCTTCATTGAGAGCTGGAAGTGTCTGTCAGTTCTACTTACAAAAAAATCATTAAATAAGATGCATAGCAAGTTGTTTCCTTTACAACATTACTTTGAAAGTCATTAGTAAATGATTCAATAGATGAAGATATTCATGCTGTGGATAATTTCTATTCAGAAAAGTAATATTGCTGATTTCATGAAGAACTGTAGTTGTAATTAGTTTTATTCCTATTTGAAGGCAGTGAGGCATGCCATTTAAAAATATACATAAAAATAATAAAAATAAAGGGAACTGGGGTAGCTCAGTGGTAGCTTACTTGCCTAGCATGTGTGAGGCCCTGGTTTGATCACTAGTGCTGAATATTCAGTTTCATATTTCTGACTGCTGGTTAGAACTTTCCAACCTCAATTATCTTTTTATGGTGCTGAGGATTGAATCCAGGACCTTGTACACACACTCTGTACCACTGAGCTATACTTCCAGACTCTAAATTCTATTATTTTTATAAGACCTTTTATTTTTTTAATTTTTTTAAAATTATTTTTACCAAAGACATGTATTGGTACATTGTATACATAATTTAATGCAATTCCAATCAAGATACCACTAACATACTTCAAAGAATTAGAGAAGACAATCATGAATTTCATCTGGAACCACAAGAGACCAAGAATAGCAAAAACGATCCTAAGCAACAGGGGAAAAGCTGGGGGCATCACAGTCCCAGACATAAAACTATACTATAGAGCTACAGTATTAAAGACAGCATGGTACT
>PVJO010010674.1:0-63123 GCA_004026905.1 Hystrix cristata | reverse complement strand
CTTAACAGTGAATTGCTATGTTGATTTATTTTGAAATACAAACCACTTAAATCAGGCGTGGTGGCACACGCCTGTAATCCCAGCACTCAGGAGGCAGAGGCAAGAGGATTGCTGTGAGTTCAAGGCCAGCCTGGGCTACATAGCGAGACCCTGTCTCAAAAAACAAACAAACAAAAAAAAGAAATATAAACCACTTAAATGTTAACTTTCCATATGTTGGTAACATTAAATCACATCAGGATCTGTTTACTTGTGGGGGGTACTGATCACAGTCACTGTTACCAACAGTTGATGATCCATCCTGTATCCCCTTCTACTTCCACGTGAAAAAAAACTCAATCTTTTTTCTAGTAAGAAAAGACTAAGGTGTCTAGTATTTTATTTCCATGTATCTAAACACTGGCATTTAGATTATGTGGTAGGGGCTGGGATTTAGCTCAGTGATTAGAGTGGTTGCCTTGCAAGCACAAGGGCCTGAGTTCGATCCCCGGCACCACACACACACACAAAAAAAAAAATAGATTATGTGGTAAAACATCACTGTATAAAATACTTATGAGGAGACATTTAATCTTTTTTTTGTATCTTCTTGTATACTGCTATAACTTGACATGTGATTGTCTTTTTATTTTGATTCTAAACATTCTGGTTAGAATGTATAGGCTGAGCATGCATATACCACTAATGAATTTTTAGATAATTTAATCTGTAATGAAATAGTTTTTTATTTGATTTGTCATGTTGACTGATTTCTGAAGAGTTAACATAGTTAACTTTTAAAGCATGTAGTTAATGAGTAGTACAGTTCTTTGATTATATGTTCAATTTTTTATTTTTAAACAACTAAGTTGTAAAACATTTAACTCTGCTTGTCACCTGAAATGGAATTTTGTTTATAGGTCCTCTAAGGGTCAAAACTGCCCTTATTCCTTAGAATGGGTTTATTTTCCGTTACCCTTTGTCCTGTAAGTCACAGTAACATTGAAACATTTAACTATCATTAGGGTAAAATTGTAAAGTTGGTGACTAACTTTATAAATTTTTTCTTTATTTGCTTTACCCCCATTTCCATTAAACCTAATTGCCATCGTGCCCTGTCCCTCAGGGTCCTCTTCTTGTTGGATAGTCTTATAATATTATTACTTTTAAAAGGAGAGATTTGCATTCCCCTAATGAACACTGTTTACAAGCTGTGGGAGACCTTAGACAAGCTACCTAACCTCTTACTGTCTCAGTTTCTCCCCATAAGGGATAATTTCTAACACACAGGGTAAACATGTGAGTTAACAGAGTTCATATATGAAAAGTACTCAGAAAAGTGCCCGCGTAATTACTGTTAATGCTGCCCAAGTATCACAGCAGTTCACTGGGGGGGGCTGAGCAGGTCCTTTAGCATTCCCAAATCATACCATGTAGATAATCACGTACATCCTATCTGTATGGTTGATTCTGACCCTCATAGAATCTTTCCATCTTGATTCATTCAACTGACATTGGAGCAGTACTGTTTTGGATACTAGACATACAGCACTAACTCAGACAAATCCCAGCCCTCATGGAACTTACAGTCTGATGGGAAGAGACAACAGAATAAATATTTAAAATGATAAGTGGTGGTATATGCTATGGAGAAAAGGTGGCTGAAGGAAAAAGTGTCCAGGTTTAGGGGTGGTAGTTTTATATAGGATGGTCAGGAAGCCCTCTTTGCTAAGATAACATTAATCAGAGACTGAGGAGAAGGGAACAAGCTTCGTGGGTATCAGAAGAGTGTTCTGGGAAGAGGGAACAGCTGATTCAGAGGTCCCAAAATGTGAATGTGCTTGCAGTTTTCAGGATACAAGAAGAAGGGCATTGTCACCAGAAGAAAAATAATAAGGGAATAGGAAGATGTGGCACCAGAATGTCATAAATAAGACCTAGATAAAAACTTGAAATTAGAAAATAACAGAGACACAAACTGAAAGAAGGATTGTCAAAGATTTTTTTAATGATTACTGGTACTCATCAGGAATATAAGCTTGACACTCACAGTATCAGCTGCTGGGGGACGTGTAAAGTACAGGACAGTCTCTGGAAAGTAGCTGGCAGTGTACTATGCAGGAGCCTCAAGAATGTACTTGTACTTTGGCCCTTCATTCCATAGCTAGGCATGCCATTGAAGGACGTTGATCATAGCATTAGTCTTATTAGCAAAGGTAGGAAAAACTGAAATGTCTTTTGAGTAATGATAAGGAAATGTATAAATTATATCTACATAAAATAGTATCGGAGAAATTAAGTGATACGATTTTAGATCATACTGTAGTTATAGCCTAATTTACCTCTTTTTTCCATTGACAGTATAAAAATTTTCCCATTAATTACTCTATGGATCATTTAAAAATACATATATATATATATATTTTATATACATATATATATATATTTTATATACAGACACACATTGAGAGAGAGAGAGAGAGAGCACTCCCCAGGAAAAAAGTTACAAGGAAATACATAGTAGTGGAAATGGTGTATCATTTCCAATTAGTAGGTTTATGAGTGGCTCTTTTTTTCCTTCTCTTTACTTTCCTATACTTTTCTCTGGCTTTACTTTAGAATTAGCAGCCCAGCGTGGTGGTAGGAGGATCACCACACGTTTGAGGCTAGTCTGGGCTACACAGTGAGTTCAAGACCAGTCTGGAATACATAGTGAGACACTGTCTCAAAAAGAAAAAAAAAATTTAGAATTCCCTGGAGATCTTTAAAAAGAGTGTGCGAGAGAGAAAGAACAAGCGAGCACTTTAGAATTCCCTGTGGGTTTTAAACAAACAAACAAAACACTGCAAATGTCTAGTCTCTACTCACCAAAAGTTGTGAATTAAATAGGCTGGAGTACAGATAAAGATAATTTTTAAAGAATTGCTGGGGGGCCATTTCTGATATTGTGGTTCAAATTCATAGCACACATGGAAGGATAAGCATATCGTATATTTGGTTTTGATGTGCTTCATTCGTTGTGTTTAAATGCTTACCTAAACAGTAAAGTGCTTTTGCTTTTGAATTTAATACTTTGGGGTTTTATTGCTGTTGTTTTAGAACTGCTTTCTGAAGCAAGTTTCCAAGAAGCTCTTCAGGAAAGCATCCCTGACATTCAAGCACATGAGTGGGTGCCACTGTGGCTGCTGAGGTACTCGGTCATCGTGAAAAGTAGAGGAATCATCAAATCAAAAGGCTACATTCTGCAAGCCAAAAGAAGGGGTTCTTAACTACAACTTAGGGTTCATAACCTGTTGACGTGTATTTTTCTTGAATATAAATTTGAGATATGTAAAAATCTAGCTGTGACCTATAAATAGTGTCATTGAGGCACATACTCTTTAGTTTGTTGGATAGTATGTTGTCATGTTTTGATTACTTCTTTTGCCGCTAGATCAGTCCACTCACATGAACCATTGTATTGCTTTTATTAAACAATTGTTTTCTAAATGAAATTGTCTATATAAAGAAAATACTTGCAATATATTTTTCCTTTATTTTTATGAGTAATAGAAATCAAGAAAATTTGTTGGTAGATATATTTTGGCCTAGGCATCAGGATAATGTATATACATAGTTTTTTATTTCCAGAAAAATTCATTAATTGCTTCTTGCTCTATAATATAGCAAAGCAATTTAATTTCAGTTGTTAAAACTGAAATATTGGAAGATATTTTTTTCTGTCATTGATAAAATAATTATCTCTCAGTAACTGGAGTAGCTGAGATCTAGTAGTGTAAATAAAATTTATTCAATACATGGATAGAAACAATTTTTATATGTTCTTGCTTGTAGTTTAGCTATGATTTAACCATGTTTTCTTGTGCCATATTTTCCTCTTCCTATCATTTACAAAAACAAACCAAAGTAAATCTGAAGTCTAATTTTGAAATTATTGTTTTGAGAGATTTATAAAAACTACTACTATCACCTCTAGATTCTTTTCAATTGTTAATCCATCCTTGTATCACCTCTAGATTCTTTTCAATTGTTAATCCATCCATTGCTACTCATTTAAGGTTATTCAGTAAGCTGGGCACTGTAGGCTTTGGACAGAAGATAAGGCACAGAGCCACAATCAGTTACGTGATATTTGTTTCCCATTAGTAACTGACTAGGAGAGACCAAAGCCAGAGAAGTGTGAAAAAACTCTTTACTTGAGGGCCAATACTGTCTATTTAGATAACTTTGTTTGGGCTGTGATCTTAACTGTTGTTTTCTTTTGGTGCTGGGGATTACACCCAGGACCTCTGCTAAAAGCACAAACTCTTACCACTTAGCTAAACTCCAGCCTGGTTTTAACTATCTTAAACCAGAACAATATAAGCAAAACTTGAGAGATAGAAGAGACTATAGGTCATTAAGTATAATTCTTCATTATTTAAGAATCAGAAAATTGCAAATAAACTATGGCTTTCAATATATACTAAAAGTCTCCTTAATTCTCTAAATTTGTAACCCAGTTTTTTAAGTTCTTAGAAAAATCTCTTGTACCTCATTATTTTTAAAGCATGGATTATATAAATCTTATTTTGCTCAAATTTTCTCAAAGAAAGCAACTGTGGTTCCATATCCAAAATAAATACAGTTGAAAAATTTGATCATTAGAATTATGTGAAATCAGCTGATTTGCCTGCTAAAACTTTAGACTTTAAGCTTCTTAAAGCATTCTAGCCTTTATATTAATCCTATGTAACATTAAATATAGAATTAGCTTTTTAATTTAGAAATGTACAATGTGATTTCACATAAGTCTTTAAATGCTTATTTTAAATCTGTGCAGTGAACTAGCTAAGATACTTTAAAGGAGAGAACATTAATATCACATTTGTTGTTTTTCAAAATCCAAAATGTAAAAAGTGAATTGTGTAAAGGGTTATTTTGAAAATGGAAAAAAATTTACATTGTTAATGTATCTGAGTCTCAGTAGAAGCTGTTTTGTGATCTCCTTCAGTACTTTTGACAGAGAAGCAAGATCATAGGTTCACTTGTGTAGGGGATCATGTATGGAATTTTCAAAGGCCTTTTGGATGTTTCAATCTACCTGAATTTCTGTTATTGAATAACCTTTAAAAAATGAGTTTAAGACTTTCTAATTTTTCAAGCTGTTTAAAGTTTTTTTCCATAAACTGTCAGAAATTAGTGAGTAATGAAAAATTTCCAAATATTTAAGTACTTACTGTTTAAAAAGCCATAAATGAAGAGTGGTAATACTATCAAATAATTGCTTAAAACTTAAAGTTAAATTATCAATAGTGTATATAACAGGTATGATTTCTGGGGCGAAGTGAATCCAGTAATCCAAGGTAGAAAGTTTATAGATTTTTTTCCCCCAGTAAATAAATAAAGCAGTAGTTTGTTATAACATCTCCAGAATATACTAGAGCCTTACTTTAACACAATGTACTGTAACTTGGAATTTGTCCTGAGTCCCCCTATCCAAGACGTAGTTACCAGAAGAACTGCAGTATCTTACTTACTCATATGGCGTACATTCTGAAGACCACAGTGTGCCAGAACATTACTAGAGTGTCCATTGAGCGATGGCCAGTGCTAGAACTTGAATCATAAGTTATAGCTAATCATTTTTCAGGTCTCAAAAAAAAATCACTTGGACAGCTCTATATAAAATGAAAAATAAAAAGTTACTGTGTTTTGCATGAATGTTTGAGACTTTTCTGTACCAGAGCCAAGTAATAACTAAACTTAGAATCTTAATTTTTGGTGATAAAAGGTCAAGTTCATTTAATTATGTTTCTTTCTATAAGATTTTGTTTCCAGGTTTTCCACACATTATTTTTGACTTTTGGGAATGTAAGCAACTGATGTATTTATTGTATATAGACTGACAACTCATCTTTCTGCCATATGTACATTTAGAGAAAAATGAAGCTATTTGAATGAAAATTTAAACCATTTGAGTCATTGTGCATTTTCATACTCACATACACCAATTTATGATTTTGAATCAATTTTTCCATCATTAACTTGTACCAAAACTTACACTTTCCCTATAAAGTTGGTGATGGGATTTGTCAGTTTAGTTTTTGAAAAAAATATTAACATGACTTTCATTAATATTTTTATAGTTTTCAGAATTAGAGATACATTTAGAGAAGGGAAAAGGTTTAAGTAACTTTTTCTTTATGTGTCTCTAGTGGTGTACTATAAGGTAGAAACAAAATATAAAACATTATTAGTTAAATATTTATAATTTTTACTTTTGTGCATATTATAAATTTAACTAAAATAAAATGTGAGTTGTATATTTTTAAATTGAGTTGTTTCAATAGTTGGGACCATCCTGGAACATTATATTGATTTTGAACTATCTGAATTTAAACTGAGTATGATTTGAAAATAAATTACGAATAATTTTTAAATATCTAAACCATGAATCTATTCATGCTTTATTCAACAGATTTATTGAGTGCCTCCTATGTGCTGGGTACTGTGCAAAGTGCTACAAATGGACCCAGATGAAAAACAATCCCTATTTCCAAGGAGCATATAGCATATTTGCAGAGAGGTGGAAAATCTGTAGGTGAAGAAGAGCAATATTAGGGTTGCATTAGTTAATAATAGAGGTAGGGAAAAAGATTGGGAGCATGTGATAATAAGTGGGGCCATGTAGTAGGGTAAAGCCTTTATTGTCTATCCTAAAGAAATTAGCTTTATAGTAGGTTCAAAGGATGAGGTGTCATGGGCACTGTGGGCAGACACCTTTGTTTGCCTGTTTTGTAAATATACTTTTTTCAAATGATGAAGTAGTTTATATGTAAGCTTGCAACTCCAAGAGAACACCTCCTTCAAAAGCCTGTTCTTAACTGGGCATGATTACACACCTGTAATCCCAGCCACTCAGGAGGCTGAGGCAAGAGGATGGCAAGTTCAAGGCAGCCTGGGCAATGTAGCAAGATCCTATCCCAGCATCTTAGAAAGGGCCAGGAATGTAGGTCAGCACTCCTCGTGTTCAGTTCCCACTAGTGAAAAACAAAACCCACCAAAATGACAGAAAAGTTGGTTCCTACTAAAAACAAATGGCTTTTGTTGAACCAAGAGTAGATAAGGTTGGAAAATTAATATTATAAAAGAAACTAAAACTCGCCCAACTCCCCTAAACACTGTATATCAGGAAATGGTCATGTGGTTCCACCATTAGTGAAGTCAGAACCTTTAATGTGTTTCTTGGCAATGACTAAATGTGATTTATCCATTCGGTGTGTCTGTTGGTCCATTATTTTAAGAACATTCATCTTTTATAATAAGCATTATAGAGGGCCGGGGATTTAAGCTTAGTGGTTAGAGTGCTTGCCTAGCAAGTGCAAGGCCCTCAGTTCAATCCCTGGCACCAAAAAAAAAAAAAAAAAAAAAAGGCATTATTTTAATGTAGCTCTCTTTTTCCTTATTTCTTTCCTCACTATTCTTACATTCTGCTCCTCCTAAATTTACTTTTTTCTTGTTTAAATATGTTTTTTCTTATTCTTTCACCAGAGGTCTTTGAGAGCAGCGTTAGCATTTGGATCTTAAATGTCCCCAAAGACTCATGCACTGTTGGGAGGTGGTGGGACTTTTAGGATGTGGGTGCCGTACGGGAGGAAGTGAAGTCATTGGGGCATGCTTTTAAAGGGGATATTGGAACCCCAGCCCCTTCCCCACCCCCTCTCTCTTTCTCTGCTTCCCGGCCACCATGAAGTGAGCCACTTTGCTCTACCACATGCTCCTTGCCATGATGTTCTTCTGCACCACAGACCCACAGTGATGAGACCAAGTGGCCATGGACTGTTGTTTATCTCAGGTATTTTGCACAGCAATGGAAAGCAGACTAACAGTGTCCAAGAATTTATAGATCCTTTGTGTATGAAAAGTCTTTTACTTTGCTCTCAATCTGAAATGATCATTTGCCATTACAGAATTCTAAATTCCCACATACTTTTCCCTCAGCATCTTGAAGATAGTATTCCATTGACTTCCAACATATACTGTATACTCTTGCTGGTGAATGTTAGGATTTCCTGCCCAGCAGTGATCTGTCTTTTCTCTCTCTGGTCACTTTTTTTTTTAAATTAGAAACTTCAGTTTATTTTGATGGATATAAAATTATAACAAAGCAAGAAAATTAAAACTGACTGCAAGGCCTTTTGTTTGCTTTGCTTTGTTTTGTTTTTTGAGACGGGGCCTTGCTATGTAGCTCACGCATGGGCTTGAACTCTCTATGTAGCCCAGATTGGCTTTGAACTCTTGATCTTCCTGCCTCAGCCTCCTGAATACGGGGATTACAGGCATGTGCCACCATGCGGGTTCTTGTGAAGCTTTCTAATAACACAAAAACATTAATTATAAATGAAAATACTGATAAGCATAGATTTAAATTAAAATCGGCTCTTTGAAAGACTTAAAAAATGAAAATCTGAGTTATAAACTTGGAAGTATTTGACTTATATATGATCTGAAATATATATTAGAATGAAAAATAAGTTGTAGATAATCAAGTTTTTAAAAATTATGCTTCAAAGTATGCTATCAAGATAGTGAAGAGACAACCCACAGGATGGGAGAAAATACTTATAAAAACTGATCAGGTCTTACATCCAGCGTACAAAAAGTGATCTTACAAGTTAATAAGACAACCCAAGAAATACAACTTCTTTAACAGATGGTGCTGGGAAAACTGATTATCCACATGCAGAAGAATGAGTCTAGACCTCTCTCACCCTGTACTAAAATAAAATCAAAATAGGTCAAGACCTAGATATTAAAACAGAAACACTGAACCTGCTAGAAGATAAAATAGGTAAAACTCTTGAAGACACACGCATAGGCAAGGGCCTCTGAACAGAATCCCAGTTGCACAAGAAATAACAACAATCAACAAATTACGTTATATCAAATTAAAAAGCTGCACAACAAAGAAAACAACCAGCAGAGTGATGAGACAACCTACAGAATGGGCAAAACTGCCAGCTACTCCTTAGAGGACTAACATCTGCAAAATATAAAGAACTCAAAAAATTAGATTCCCTAAAATAAAAGAGCCAGTGAAAAACTAAGCAATTGGAATGAATGGATACTCCTCAAAAGGAGTACAAGTGGTCAGTAAATACGTAGAAAAATATTCAACATCTCTGGCCATTAGGGAAATGCAAATCAAAACAACAGTGCGATTCCATCTTAATCTAGAAATAATAGCTATCAACTCAACAAATACTGAATGTGGTGAGGCTGTGGGGAAAAAAGAAAGCCTTCTGCAGTGTTGGGAATGTAAACTAGTAAAGCCACCAAGAAAATCAGTATGGAGAGTCCTCAAAAAACTAAAAGAAATTCCATTTGACCCAGCCATACTTCTGGGTATTGTCCCAAAAGCATTAAAGACAGTGATACTGTGCATACCCATGTTTATAGCAACAAAACTCTCACTAGTCTTAGAAGTGACCTCTGGACCATACACTAAATGAAATAAACCAGACTCAGTTAAATATCACATGGTTTCTCTTACAGGAGAAACCCTAAAGCATAAAATTAAAGAGCAAAATAAAAGATAGGAAACAGAAAGTAGAACTTTTGGAGATTGGAAGGGGATTTAGGGAGAGAGGAGGGAGAAGAGGTAAAAAGGATTAAAATGAGATATTTATATGTACCAACTCCCCTTAATGTATATATTGTGTATTGCAAACATGTGCTAATAAAGAGCCGAATTAAAAATAGACAAAAGATTAAAACAACCTTTGCTCCAAATAAGACACCTGAATAGGCAATAAGAGCACTAAAAGATGCAAGTGAAACCACAGTGAGATATCAAGTGTTGGTTAGGATGTAGAACAAGTGGAACTCTCAAATACTGCCAGTGGGAATGTAAAACTGCACGACCACTGTGGAAAATAACTTGGCATGTCTTTTTTTTTTTTTCCAGTTTTTTGAGACAGGGTCTTGATATATAGTTCAGGTTGATCTTAAACTCACCATGTAGCCCAGGCTGGCCTGGAACTCACAGCAGTCCTCCTGCCTCAGCCTCCCAAGTCCCGGGATTACAGGTGCGCACCACCATGCCCAGCTAACTTGGCATTTCTTGTAAAATTAAATGTACACTTACATATGACTTGACAATTCCACCCTAAACATTTTTTCAAGAGAGTGAAATAAACCAGACATACAAGGTTAAATACTGTATGGTATTTTGTTTGAATGAGACAAAGTACAAACAAAGAATAATAAAAGGATGGATAGAAGGGGACAAGGAATAGATCTCTAACAATAGGGAAGTGGTCCAAGAGAACAAGGGTGAGGGGTGAGGAGGAGGGGAAACAAGTAGAATGAAGATACAACATGTACAGGAACCTAATAACTTCGATCAATGTAAACATATGCTAAAACACGATCTAGGATTAATAATAGCAAGAATGAGAATTGGGATAGGGGAATTGGAGAAGGGAAAGGAGCTTGAAGAAAAAGAGCTTAGTATGTATGTGTAACCACTCCAGGTGACTGTAAAGTGCATGTACTGCACACATATACTAATAAAAAACCCTCTTTTTCAAGAGAAATAACATGTTCAAAAAAACCATATGAATGTTTATAGCAGCTTTCCTCATTAAAACCTGGAAACAACTATCTATTAACAGCTGAATGGATAAATGTGTTACATAATTGAATACCATTCAGCAACAAAAAAGTAATGAACCTAATATTGTATTCACAGTAACATGGATGGACCTTAGAAACATGCTGAGTAAAAGAAGCTACACACAAAAGAAAGTATTCTGTATTGTTTCTTTACATGAAATTTTAAAACAAAATTGATGTCTTATTTGTTAAGCTGCTGCAGCATCTGGATGAATCAAGTTCTCTCAGTGTTGAAAAGCATCAATCAGAACTGCAGTCTCATCCGAAGGCCTAACTGAAGGTTGCCCTGCTTCCAGGATCACTTGTTTGGTTGTTGGCAGGGCTTAGTTCCTCACAGGTTGCCAGGTGGAGGGCTTCCGTTTCTCACTGGCTGTCAGCCTCCCTCAGTTCCTTGACACATGGTCCTTTCCATAGGACATCACAACATCCAGCTAGCTTCCTGGGATGAATGACTTAAAAGAAATCAAGGTGGAAACCGTTTCACCTTGCAAGTTAACACCCATCATACTGTTTTCATTGTAAGTCACTACGAACAGCCAACCCTCAGGGATTTGAAGGCCAAGAGATGGGATCTTTGGGGACCATCTTACAGGTCAGTTTAATATGTCTAGAACAGAAGACGGTGCTCACCAGCTTTTTACCTATAACTACTCAGCTATCTCAGGACCAACTTGAGGCTGAAGAAAAAACATGATCTCAGAGACCATGGCAGACCTCACTGGTCTGCCATAGAGAACCTTCTCATATACATAACAGAGACGCTGAATACCTCAGTTAGGATTTTGGAGGTGGAGATGCTTTTCCAGAGATCCACATGGCCCATATCCACTGGATATGGGATGAAAGAAAAAAATGTACTGGCCATTTAGGTAGATCCCAAAGGAAAAATTAAGTATGATGTGATTGCTCAACAGGCACACTCAAAAGGTAAGGTCATTTATAGGAAATAACTTAGAGCAAATACACTGACCAGGTTCCAAAAGTTACATACACAGATAATTGAAACCTGCAAAGACACCACAATCCATTAAAGGGATAAAAGACACATGTACCCCTGGAGAAATCTGTGTCACAAGTTGCCACAGCCAGGCCATTTGATACAGTTGAAAAACAGGCTCCTGCTTAGTACATCTTATACACACCATCTCAGTAAAGGGTGGCTTCCCAATCTGGAGCTAAACAGGTTTGCTCAAATGGGAGAAATGCAGAAAGATCCAAAGGAGCCTCATGGTTCAAGATGCCTAAGAAAATTTCTTGGGAGTCACCTTCTCCTGCATCTGTCATGCATTCTCTCAGTTAAAAGATAACTGTAAAAGAACAAGAATGGAAGATTCCTCCTTGTATTTCTAATGGGGAAAATGCAAAGGGTTATGCAGTTCCATTAGACAAATATCTAGCTGCCAATGGAAGAGGATTTCAGACAGTACACATAAATGAAAATTTTGCCAAATTGGCGAAAGCTATATAACTGATAAGGTTTTTGAAGCTGTGGAAATGTGTGCCCAAGTAGACAGAAGGATGGCTCCAAAAAAAAAAGAAAGGAAAACAAATGATCCAAAAAGCAAGGGAGTTGAGAACTGGGATCAAAACCCGTGTGGAAAAAGAAGATAGGAAGGCACGATAGGTGGAAAGAGACAGTATGATTGGAATTTTCCAAGGGCAGCTCCTGATAAGAGGTCAAAACTCAAGAGAAATGAAAACCAAACTATCAGTGAAGTCACTGCTCTTGGTGTGGCCAATCTTCAGACTTCCAATGAAGTTCAGTATGACCAAAGGTGTTTCAACAAATTCAAGGATATGAACAGTGGATTTGCAGGCAAAGGTGAAATTTACTTTTATGATCCAGCCTGGAGAGGTGGTAAAGATGGGCTCCAGAGTGTTTATAGGTCCAATAAACATCTGGGCAAGGACATGTATGATGACTTAGAAGCCAGAATGAAGTCCCAACAGGTTTGTTCCCAACAAGTAGTTTTATGGTTCAGACCACAAACAAGCTGAAAAGGACCAGTTCAATATGAGGAAGATCCTTTTGGTTTGGAAAAATTTTAGAAGAAGCCAAACATCATGATGGCTCTAAAAGATCTTAGTTATCACCTTCACCAAGGAGTACGAACATAAAGGCAAGAAGACGAAGGAGTAGATGCCTGTCTTCAGTTTGAACACACTATTATCCATCGCCCTAATGATGCAAGTCATGGAGGAAAACTTTTAAATGGTCAGGATAAAAACCAAATATGGGTGCCAGAACCCAGGCCTACTTTTTATTGTAGGATGTAGGAGAACTGAAATTTCTTCTTTGAATTAGTTGTTCTGTTTCTTTTTTTAGGAGTGGTTGTGTTTGTGCTTCTCCCACCTTTTGGTACTTACAGAACATACTGCCCCACATGCAGAATTGAGATTATTTCCTTTTATGTGACAGTAGTAGTAATGTTACAACTATAGTCACAACTACCTATGACTAAAGTTACCCTGACTACGAGTAGGAAGATGTTCACACTGGAACTGTGCAAGTGAATTTTGTTCATATTCATATTATGCTGTTTAATCTGGAGTAGGGAAAGTAAGGTTTTGCTTAGTGCAACTATTTCCAATAAAAACATTTAGACAGAAAAAATGACATCATCCAGAATGACAATATTTTTAGAAGGCTCATGCACTAAAACCCTCATTTTTGTATTAATTTCTAAAATTTCAGAGAGAGTTGAACTTAGAGTTTAATGAATAAAATACAAACTACCCAGAGAGAGTTTCCCCTTGGACCTGAGTAATAGTACTATATTTTTACACTGCATTTACCTAAAACTGACTGTACTATATTTGCTTAAAATCCACTTTGAATAAAGAAGAGGGTGGACCAGTGGTGGTGAACATATGGCCTGCATGCTGCAGCAGGCTGTTTGTATTATTGAAAGCTCTAAGTGGTTCGCCGTCACTGGGGTAGACAAAGAACCAAGCAGAGCTGGTAGGCCATCTAACAGAAAGCCAGAATGTATTTTTGCTGGTGGTCAGCAAACCTTGGTAGAGCAGCTCAGTCCTCAGGTAATGAGTAATTGCTGACATTTTAATGTGTGTTTGTTTCTTCACCTTAAATTACAAATGTTCTGGAAGTTGGATGGAATTTTTTTCTTTTCGTTTTTAACTTGAAAGTAGCCATGCTTGCAAGTAAATATCACACAGTGAATGATCTTGTAATTCTCTCCCAGTTTTCTACACCAACTGTCACCTTAATTTCACTTTTCCTGTATTTGCTCAAGTTGTAGAGATTAGATGAGTACATGTAAAGCACTTAAAACAGTATCCATCTTACTATTGTGATTGGTACTGTTCTCTGCTGCTTTGGTCTCCACTACTCAGCTCCTATTGTTTCATTTTCCTTCCTCTACACCTTTCGTCTCATTTGTTTTTTCTTCTGTTCTTACAGTCTTCACTACTTGGCCCTCATATAATTCTCTTTTTCTCTCTCACCACATTTCCCATGAGAGTTTATCTAAATCTTTTCCATTGTTCTGTCACCTTCTACTAATGGAGATTAAGGGTGTCTGCTCAAAATATCCTCCTGTTTTCTTCCCTCCTCTTCAAAGTCTTTGCATTCATGGAAATTCTCTAACTCAGAAGGTCTTGCCTCAAAGGAAGGTGCCTTCTGTGTCTTTTTTATTCAGTTCTTCAGCCACTGTTAAGCTCAGGCACAAACAAAATCCCCAAATAACTTTTTAAAAGATGTTTCAAAGTTGGGATTTCACCTGCAATCCCAGCACAGGAGGCTGAAGCACGAGGATCACCTCGAGTTCAGGGCCAGCCTGGGCTAACAGTCAGCTCAAGCCAGCGTGAACTACAAAGCAAGACTGTTATAACTAAATAACCAAAAAAGAAACCCAAAAGCAAATAAAAGCTGTTTCAGAAAGAAATCTATAAGTAAGCTGTTAAGGACTGATAGTGCAGGTCTAACAAGTTGTCAGGATCTCTTTTTCTCCACTGTTAGGCCATCTCTAAAGCATAGCCTGCATCCTCATAGCACAAAACTGCTGCCTGAAAACCAGCAAACACAATTCTCCAGGAAGAAAAATAAATTTAGGAAGTCGGAGCTGGTCTCCTCTGTTTTAAAACTATGTCTCTAAAGAACTGCACAATTAATGGATACGTATTGACCAAAACTTCATCACTAGGCACACCCTGCTTCAAGGGAAACCGAAAGGAGCTATTTAGTGGGGGGGGGGGCAGTATATACACAAAAAAATGCGTGCTCTGACTTTAAGAAAAATATTATCTGTCATGAAGAAATGGAGACTAGATTTGATAGGACACTGTCCTTTTCTCGCCTCCTGCAATAACTTCCATTTATCTACTTCAACCATTTTGCATCCTTACATTCCAGTTCTCCACCCTTTTTTAAAAACAAAATAAAAACAAAAAAACCCCTCCTCCTTGTTCTACTCATTCTTTTCCTTTCCCTGCCCTACCAAAAAAGTTAACCCTCTCCTTTACAATTTTTCACACATTTCTTTTCCTCTTATTCCCAATACATATCTTACATTTAGATGTTATAGCTTCCTAACTAGTCATCAAATTCCTGGGGATATTTAACATATCTTCCTTTATCCCAAACAAGTCTATAAATCTTATTTGTACCTAACTTCACAAATAGTACACGAGTACATTGATGCGTTTTACAAATGTCTAAATAACGCGAAAGTGTCCACTCGGCTATGCTCACGGCTAGATCAAAACCTTCATAATCACTGAAGATGAATGGAAAATGAGTAAGTTCGTGTAAAATAAGGACAACGACCTCTCCCATTGCGGATGTTGGTGGGTCCTTCAATTTGGGTCTCCCAGCAACAGAGTAGTCTTTCTTCTGCGGCGCTGAAGGGAACGATAAAACGCGGAACCAGAGCTCTCCACCGTCAGCCACAGCAGCCCGAGCAGTAGCGCAATGGGCGAAACAAAGGCGGGTACGAGAGTCTCGCGAGTTTTGGGATAAACTCGGCACTTCCCTGACGTATTTCCGGGGCGCCGGGGCCGGAGGAAGCTGTGGGGGCTACCGGGAACCCGAAGGCCGCGAAGATGGTGGTCACCAGGGCGGCACATTTTCGGGCTAGACTGCAAGTCACGTCGGCCGACAGCCCTCATCAGAAGGTAGGAGATTCCAAATTTTCCCCGTTTCTTTTCGCCGCTTTGTAGAGTGGTGTTCAGACACGTGGGGTGGCGCAGTGGTCCGGCGGAGGACGAGTGGAGAGGGCCCGAGCTTGCCGCACGCTGCGGAATAACAGCCTCTGCGCCGGACCTGTCGTAGAAACTTAAGTCTTCACCAGTGTTTTTTAAGATAGTTCATAGTTTGGAAGAGAGGATAGGTAGCTTACCTGGGGTTGTTCAGCTCCTTAATGCAGATGCACACCACGGTCCTTTAAGGTTTAGGGTTAACGCCGTATCTACCGAAGCAGAGTCCGGCCGCCAGGCGCAGGCTCAGTTGGTGGGTTTCAGAGAAGGGGACCCTTTCCACGGGGGAAGGCTGCCCGGTGCCCAGAACCAACTCCCTTTGGCATAGGGTGGAGTGTGGTGACGCCGCCTGGTGGCTCACGGCCGCTGCCACGTTCTTCGGATTCTGCGACGAAGCGAACCCTGCACCTTTCTCTGGGATCTGTAAAGGCGAGAGTGGTGGCCAATTCAGTCGATGTGTTCCTAAACACATCTTTGCCAGGATTAATATTTATCCCCTCTCTGACACCTGTGTACGGGTCGAAATGTTTTATTGTTGTTGTTGGAGAAATTTTTGTTTCGCTTTCCGAAGTTAGATATAATACTTTGGTTTCTCTTTATATCGTGTAAATCTTTCGCCTTTTAAAGTCAGATATACAACTAGGGTAAAGAAAACAGATCTAACACTTAGATTTTTTATTTTTTTAAATCATGGGTTTAGTTTTTCGTAAAAATCCTGCTTACAGGTTTGTTTGTTTGTATTTCTTTGTTTTATTGCCCTCCGAGGTTCTGCTCCTGGAAGCAGTTCCTCATTTGTTTTGCCCTTGTCACAGCCCTACCTAAATTACAGTGTATTTCCTTTGCTTTGCAGAGTTCTGATGCTGAAGAAATTCAGGCACATCCAGAAAGCAAGAAGGAATCTGGATCTGATAACCAAAGTACAGCTGAATCACAGACTGCTGGGAAACGAAGTTCAGTCTCTAGAACTCCTAAACCTGGAAAGAGGAAGAGCAGGACTACAGGCTCACTAGCAGAAAGAACTGAACCATCATCTACTAATGAAGCGTTCTCTGAAGCAGAGTCAAATTGTTCTTTGGTGTCTGAGATCCAGGAGCCTATTCTTAGAATAACTAGGAGAAGGCAGATCATAATTGCATCCACTCCAGTGTCCACTGTAAGGAAAAAGCAGAAAATAACTCCTCTAAATGAGGCTACTGCTGAAGAAGGTGTCTCTGAAGCAGAATCTCATGCTTCAGGTATTTCTAGAATTGTGCCTTCCCTAGAAATGACAAGAACCAGAAGTAAGGCTAAATCTCTAACAGCTCAAAGCCAGGAATTATGTGCAGAAGCTGTGTCTGATGCTGAATCATCATACTCTGGCATTTCATTCCCTGCAGTTACACATAAGAGCACAACCAGGATTATGCCAAGGAAATTACAGGCACAAACTGAGAATAAATGCAGTAACATTGTACCAGAAAATGAAAAGCAAATTGTGGATATGTCTCTGAAGTCAGATGATTCAGATGCTAGACAGACTTCTCAGAGTTTGGGTGAAGAGGACAACAGAGTAATAGATGAGGGAAAAGAAAATGATGAAAGTTCTCAGTTGAAATGTCTTTCTAAACTTCAGGACACTAGCCTTCAGCAGTTAGTTTCTCAAAAGTACTCAACCCCTCAAAATAATACAACCACATCAGAGCCCTCAAATCTGAACTGTGAGACTATAATGAAGTCATTAGCGCAAACATTTGCAGTTGTGGAAGTGAACAGGTGGAATGAAGAGAGAAAAAGCACCATAAAAGTAAGTGACTTGCCAAATGATGATGATGAAGAGTCCACAAGTAAAGTTGTCAGTGAGGACAACAACAGTGAAGGCAGTGTAGATCTTGAATGTGATACCAGAGTAAACAAATCTAAGCTCAATCAGTGTCAGGATCAAGATGATTCTGTTTTACTAGTTCTCAGCAGTGATGAAAGCCAGCAATCTGAAAACAGTGAAAGTGAAGAAGACACTGTGTGTTTTGTTGAAAGTAGTGGTCAAAAGGAATCATTAAATGGAGACTCAGAAAATACATCTCATGACAATGCATTCTTTGTAATTGATACAACTCCTGGATTGAGTGCTGATAAAAATTTTTACTTGGAAGATAAAGCAAGTGAGGTTGCCATTGAGGAAGAAAAAGAAGAGGAAGAGGATGAAAACAGTGAAGAAGAACCATCAGGCAGTGACAGAAATAAAGATGAGTTTAGTGATGAAGACGACTTACTAAATAACACGAAGTCTAAACTGTAAGTTTTACCTTTATTTTTAAAAGTAAATTTGGGGGTGGTGGAAATTAACCCAAGGCTTTGTGCATGCTAAGCATACTTTACCATTGAGCTATATCCCCGGCCCGAACAATAAATCCTTGATGTGTATGTCAAGTGGTTAATTTACCATAAAAATGTGAACTAATAGAAATCATGAGACATGAAAAAATTACTGTTGGGGTCATTATGGACCAGTTCATCTATCTAGCATTTCCCTCATCTTTGTAGCTTTAACTGTCTTTCTCCCACTAGTTAAAACCAAAAATGTTTCTTTTGGTAATATATTTGAAATCACTTGTTAAGATTTTCCTGGGTGAATAAGAGCAATATAAAAGGGAGAAGAAAATAGCCAATTTTTTTTTCACGTTAATTGTCAAAAAATTGAAATGTAATTGGTAATCCCAAACATCATCTATATCATCCATTGAGAAGTGCTAATGTTTGGAGCCATTTCTTTCTCTTTTCCTCTGTTAAATTTGTTTTTTCTTGTCATAAAGCCCAGTAGTAAGGCTTTGCTCTAAACCAGTGAAAGCAATCAAACTCCAAGGCTAGACTGAGACATAACGTTTTACAAGCTACACTCCTCACATTAGTTCTAATGTATAATCAGGGCTAAGAATCCCTAGACACTCGATAGAATGAGTTCACTTCCCCAAAGAAGCCAGTTGTGCTTTAAACTACTATTTGGTTTGTGTGAAGAATCAGGGAAGAAAGTGATTTTAAGTTCAAGTGTACTTGCTTATAAATAGGATCCTTCTGACATATAAAGTAGAAATTCTCATTATCTGAATAGCTAGAGCCCATACCAAGTGCAGAAGATACAGATCTTACAGGTTTAAGATATGATTCCCCACCACGACCCCATCTGGGGATTGAATCTAAGGCATCACACACACTAGGCAAGTACTGTGCCACTGAGGTACATCCTTAGTCCTTTTTTAAAAAAAAAAATGAGGGGTTGGGGATTTAGCTCAAGTGCAAGGCCCTAAGTTCCATCCCCAGTATCCACAAAAAAAAAATAAAATTGAGACAGGGTCTAATTTAAGTTGCTCAGGCTGGCCTTGAACTTTGTGTTGTCTGCCTCAGCCTCCCAAGTCCAGCAACAGTTTATCTTTTTAAACACTTGTGGGATGGATGCTCCCTGCCATTTAAGACTCACTGGCTTGGAGATACCACCAGATGTCCTTAGTCACCCAGGAAAGAATTCTAAGTTTGGGTAAGTTTTGTCATTAGTATTGGTTTAGAAACTCTGGGAAATGAGTTTGGATATGTTCTCCAAAAGTGTTCTAGTTAAATCATTTATTCATGCTAGAGTTTCTTCTAGATTTAAAATACATACTTACTCATAGATTTTTGGGGTTTTTGTTCTGTTTTTGGTCATTGACAGTATAAGGCAGTGATGGCAAACCTTTTAGAGCTTTCAGTGATACCGTCTGCTGTGGCAGGCATGCTACAGGTTCACCACCACTGGTATAAGGCAAGAAAAGAGTAAAGTGATTTTGCGGGGGGCAGTTGCTGGGGATTGAACTCAGGGCCTTGCCCTTGCTAGGCAAGCACCCTACCACTGAGCTAATTTCCCAAGCCCCAAAATAAGTGATTTTTAAAAAATGCAACCTTATTTGTTTCCACTTTAATTACTTGATTTTTTTTTTTTTTGACAGGTTCTCACTGTGTTGTTCAGGCTGGCCTTGAACTCACTATGTAGTTCAGGCTGGCCTTGAACTCACTATGTAGTTCAGGCTGTCCCTGAACTCACTATGTAGTTCAGGCTGTCCCCAAACGGTGATCCTCCTGCCTCAGCCTCCTGAGCGCTGGGATTACAGGCGTGCACCAGCACGTCCAGCTGTTAATTACTTGATTTTTAAGTGATCGTTTCTCTTTCAGTCTGAAGTTGACAAGTAGCAGTATAGACCCTGGTCTGAGTATCAAGCAGTTGGGTGGTGTGTATATTAATTTCAATGCAGAAAAACTTCAGTCTAAGAAGAAAAGTCTAACACCTATCAAGGAGAAAAAGAAAAATGAGGTAAGTTACATAATTTTCTTATAGTAAAACCACATTAGCCTAAAATACTCATTTTTTTTTTCTCTCGCCAGATCATTTCTTAATAGAGACCCATCTATAAAAGGTGATATTTGAAAGAAATAATTTTAGGTCAGTAGTTCTTGTTCCCGCCAGTCAGGATCCCAGTGGTTCTGTTTTCTTCTCTTTCTTGCTGTATTTTTAGTTCTTAACTGTTCAAGATCCTGTTGTAAATCCAAAAGCTGTGAATGCTGCCTCCCTCACCTGGAAGCAGTGTTCATCTAGACTTAAAATTGTATATAAAATTTTGGGAGGAATTAGGATAATTTTACCTAAACATTTAGCTTTAAACAGCATCTTCTATTGCTTTCTTCCAAATGTATTTTGTAGCCTTCATGGCTCTTCAGACATTTGAATCCAGGTGTCCGCTTATTTTGATGTGCATGGGCACTTGACTTCAGTTTTTTTGTTCTCTTCCCTGCCTGAACTATCTTTTCCTTCTCTTTTCTTCCTAAACCATTTTCTCCTTTTCTTCCCTTCCTGAACTAGCTTCTCCTTTTGTATTACTTTATGCTGGTTAAGGACACCAAAGTCTCTTTCCTTTTTACATTCATTGTGTTACCAAGCCTTGAGAATGATGCCTTCCCCACTCTTGTTTTGGGGCTTTTTTTTTTTCATTTTTTTTTTTCAGGGGTGGGGATTGAGCACAGGGCTTTGGTGCATGTTGGGCAAGTGCTCTACAACTGAGCTGCCTTCCTTCTTGAGCCAGTCACTGGCTAGTACAGACCTTTATTTCTCACCTAGGCTACTTTTATTGGTCTTTCATTTTCTTTGTTCTTCAAGCATCCTTCATTCATCTAGATTTATATTTATTAAAATGCAAAGCTTTTGTGGAACTCTGCTTATGTCCTTCGGTAGACTTCTCAGAGCCTTCAAGGTGCCTCTATACTGCTAGCTTCAGCTGTCCATCTGATGTGTTTTTGACATTGAAGACTACTGCAGTTCCCTGAATATGCCCTGCTCTTTACCAGACCAGTGTCTTGGGAAGCATTATTTGACCCCCAGTTCCTCCTCCCACCTCCTCTGTGCTTTTGTAACATCTGGTATAGGTCTGATTTATTAAATGGGATTGGTGTTTTGAGCTACATAATTCTTTGTTGTGAGAGGATGGCCTATGCAATGTAGGGTATTTAGCAGCATTGCTGACTTCTACCCATTAGCATTGTCCCCTTCCTTCACTATTACCAAAAAATATTTCCAGACATTACCAGTTGCTTTCAATTGAGAACCCCTGTCCTAGAGCCTAGTATAGGACTTGACACACAGTAAGCTCTTAATCACCTGTTATGTAAATGTTGTACTCTGAATGACAGGAAATCGTAGACTGCTACCTTAGTGCCCCAAAACACTAGGCCTGTAGCTGAATTGGGTGAATTTTCATTTCTGAATCAGTAATATCACATGGCATTGCCAAATTAATGCTTGAACTGTATTTCTATGAACAAATGTGAGAAAAAATAAGTAGTATTACTTGCGTCTTGCCCTGGGGAAAATACTACCTTGAAGTTCCTTCTTAATCTCACAGTGTTATGAGAATATTTAATCATCTCAGGCAAATAACAGAAAATGAAGAGGTCATTTAGATTAGTAGATTTGACTGTACAGAATTTAAAAACTCAAGTTTAAAACGTTAAAAGAATTATATAAAAACCAATTTCATATTTTTATAGTTTCTACAGAAAGCTGTCATTACACCTGATTTTGAAAAAAACTATTGTGTCCCACCATATAGTGAATCAAAGCGTCAACTTCAGAAAAAACGCAGGGTAAGTACAGTGATTTTTATTATTTGTAATGAATATAGATACTTGGCTTTGTATTTTCAGATTATACAGCATAGTTCTACAATTAAACAAGAAAGATATAGATCTACATATGGTTCCAAACAAAATGAAAGATATCTAAAGACCATAATATAGTACTTGGTTCCAAAAACACATTTAGTAAGAATTTTCACATTTTTGTAGTCACAGTGGTGCACACAAATACAGCTCTTTAAAAATAAATCTTTAAAACAGTAATAGCCAGGTTCACTGATCGTATCTCCTGGCTTTTAAGTACTATATATTAAAGGCTGGGGGCTTTGCTATAAGGAATTTAATGTAGCCAACTAAAAACCCTGATCTTTTTAGTCTGACAGATCAAAGAATTTAGTAAAAGAAAAAAGATTGCTTCCTTGCCATTTCAGCTAATAAGTATAAAGTTACCAAGGGACCTTGGAGGGAAGTTGACAACACCATAGTAATGTCCCCAGTACGGGGCATACTGGCACATGGGAAGCTCTAAAGATTTTCTGCATGAATGAAACAAATTTCTCACTAGGATTTTCAAAAGATTACCAATTTTTGTTTTATGTTAGAAATAATACAAATTTCTGGACTAGTTTCTAAGACATCTAGGTAATTGAAAATGTTAGTATTTACATATAAGTTCCATAAGTGACAATTCTTTTATATATTATATAGGCTGTTTTAGGCAATAGAAACTGAAGCTTTGTTAATCTTCCAGCAAGTCATTAATTACAAAATAGATCTCTGCGGGGGCTGGTTTTTGAGACGGGATCAACGTAACCCAGGCCGGCCTCAAACTCACTGTGATCCTCCTGCCTCAGCCTCCCAAGTGCTGGGATTACAGGCATTTGCCACCACACCCAGCTCAAAATAGAATTTTTTAAGGGGCTTTCATTTATGAAATTTACTAACACTAGGTCTAGCTTACCAGATAAATCACTTTTTGTCATTTCCTTTTATAAAGATGATTCTGGAGATAAATGCTTTCTATAAAGTAACTATTTTCAATTCACAAGTTTTTCTGTGTATATAATTTGGAGGAAAATAAGTTAGGTACTATTAAAGTTAGAATGTTTATTTTTGAAATCTGAATTTCAGAAAGAGCGACAAAAAACTGCAGGTGATGGTTGGTTTGGTATGAAAGCTCCAGAACTGACAGATGAACTTAAAAACGATCTCAAAGCCCTCAAGATGAGAGCAAGCATGGACCCAAAAAGGTTTTACAAGAAAAATGACCGAGATGGCTTCCCTAAGTACTTCCAGGTATGAAGCAAACAGAATAATGGATATGTTCTACAGATTTTAATTTGGAGAATAGTTGGTAATCTTTCTCTTTAAAATAGATAAATACTTAAAATGCGCACACCAAACATACAAACCATATCTGCTTAGGCTATGTAATGATGAACACAATTCAAACAGCCACCAGCTTTTAATTGGTTCCCATGTAAAGAGACAGTGTTAAAAATATTACTGTAACTGCATTTCCAGGTCAGCTTTCTAGAACTTAATAAAACGTTAAGGGTTAGTATGTGAATATATGAGTATATGAATCATAGCTTAATGGTCGAGTGCTTGCCGAGATCCATCGAGGCCCTGAGTTCAATCCTTAGTACCACAAAAAGAAAATATAGGGCAAGCCAGAGCTACAGTCCATGTAGAATGGAGGGGGAAATAGGCCAATCTTTCTAAGGTATAGGTGCATCCCTGGGAAAATTCTGAAAATTATTAAAAAGTGGTGTTTCAGAGTATTTTCAAATGAAAATTCAGTTGATTAATCCTCCAAGTTTTCATTCTTCTTGATTACCTTTTTTCGTCACTTACCTGGATTACTCTCATAGTCTTCAGTCTGCAGGTTTGCTCTCCCTTCTAGTCCATCTTCCATATCGTAGCCAGCTACGTATTCTTAAAAATCTGTTCAGGCTAATACAGTACCTCTGCTAAAAAAACTTAATAATTGTTTATGATCTACAGGGTAGCTATACCCCTTAATTTGACCCTTCAAAATCTTTACCCAACCAAGGTCACCAGCACTCATTTGTCACACAGCCTTCTTAAGCTCAGTTCCTTGCTCAGAACATGCACATGCCTTTGCATTCTTTCTCTTTGCATGTGCTTAGCTCCCCCTTGTCTGCTTGAAATTCTACCTGTACAAATCCCACCTAAAATGTCATCTGTCAAATCTTCCTTACCTCTGTCAAAGTAGAATTGGCCCCTCAGTCCTAAGAACATTTGTAGTGTTTTGTTCAGTACATGTTAGACTTTTTTTTTTTTTTTTTTTTTTTTTGGTGCCGGGGATCGAACTCAGGGCCTTGTGCTTGCAAGGCAAGCACTCTAATCACTGAGCTAAATCCCCAGTCAGACTTTAATTTTTAAATTTCGTGTTTGTATCTTCCTTAAGACTGTGGGGTCCCTCACTGGCAGGGACCAGATAGTCTTTGTTTCCCCAACACCTAGCACAGTGCCTATATACAACTGGCACTCTGTAATATGCAAATTTTAGTCGGTTGAATGCAATAAATGCAGAGCAGTTAAAAAGTAAGTTCTAAGCTGGCAGTATTTAGGATACCTACGAGATCAAAAAAAGTATGTAATAAGATTTATGTGTACTATATTGCATTGAACGGGTTAAACTAAAAAAAGTTTACAATAACTGTTCTTCTCTCCTTTAGTTTCACTATTTATCATTAATTTAACTGTACTGTTTAGCACTGAATTATGGAAAAGAAATTTTGGATCTGCTATAAACTAAAGAAATATCATTAGTAGTACCAGTCTGCTACTGGATAATTTGTTTTTGCTTAAAAAAAGGGCAAGACTAGGGTTGGGTATTTAGCTCAAGTGGTAGACCGCTTGCCTACCAAGCGCAAGGTCCTGCATTCAGTCCCCGGCACCCAAGGAAAAGGGGGCAAGACCAGTTTTAATACTGGTGTAACATACGTGTGTATTTTCTGTTCCTTTCTGTAAACATAATTTGCTAGAGCTACACTGAAATACACAAGCAACTTGGCATTCAGGTTTTGTGTAACTTATTTCAATTGATTGTTCATAGATTGGAACTATTGTTGACAATCCTGCTGATTTCTACCATTCACGAGTTCCCAAGAAGCAAAGGAAAAGGACTATTGTGGAAGAACTGCTGGCTGATTCTGAGTTCAGAAGGTAATGGAATTACATTTCATTTTATAATATGTATATTTTTCTTTAAAATACGCACTTTAAAATTTCACATGGTTAAAATATTAAATCATTTTAAAATAGTCCATTACATATTAACATGAATGTACATTTTCATGAAAATAAAAAAGAGAATTAGAGGCAGATACCACACATCATGTAGCATCTGGGAAACACCACTGTACACTGCTGAGAGAATGAAGGTGAGAAGGGCAGTTCCTCCCTTATTAACATTCTTGTGGAAGTAGTTTTTATGTAAAAGATCTCTTTCAAGGGTCTTGGGGTCTTGTCCACACACTTTGCAAACCATTGATCTATAATGTTTTCTGAGGTTCTATTGTGTGTTTTCAGGTAAGTGCAAACTTTGTTTTGTCCTTTTTATCCCACATTTACATCCCATATTGAACATTGCTGGATAGAGGGAAATAGTACCATGAGTCTTTAAATTGCAAGTTCTGTGAGGGAAGACTGTAGACGGCCTGTTCTTTGCTGTATCCTCAATTCCTAGCATGGCTGCTGACACACAGTGGCAGTTTAGAATGTATGTGATATTGAACATGCAAACATTTTTGAGAATTAGAACATCCTGAAGTTATATTAATTTCTTTTCTTTTTGGTGGGGCTTCCTGGGGATTGAACTCAGGGGCTTGTGCTTGCCAGGCAAGCGCTTTACCACTGAGCTGAATTCCTAACCCCAGTTATATTAATTTCTAATGTCTGATGTGTGATACTTTAGACCTGAAGGTTTGATTTTTCTTTTCAGATATAACCGAAGGAAGTACTCAGAGATCATGGCTGAAAAAGCAGCAAATGCAGCAGGAAAAAAGTTCAGAAAGAAGAAGAAATTTCGCAATTAATATTTGCCAAGCAAATCCCAGTATTTTACATCCTTCCTTTATTTGTAAAAGATGTTTTGAAGACTTAACACCATCACACAATTTAATATAGGCTGGCTTTTTTTTGGGTGGGGGCTGGGGATCAAACTCAGGGCCTTCTACTTCCTGGGCAAGCACTCTAATCACTAAGCTAAATCTCTACCCCTGTAGACTGGTTCTATTTATATAGGGATTTCTGTTTGGAAATAAAGTTGACTGACAGGGAATCAATCACATGCCCCTTGGAATAAAAATAAGTATGTCCACAAAAGACCTATTCTGCCGTAGACTGTTTAAGGGGAAAAGAACCTTAACTATTTTAAGATAATTAATATATTTATCAAATTTTCAGTGCTTGGTTATTTAAGGCAAACTTAAAAGGTACAGCATTTGCTCATACGTTCAAAGAAGTTACTGTGTGGCTTTATATGTAAGTATGTAAGTGTATATATACTGAGGACTTGGTAGAGAGGCAATGCCCTATAATTAGCTGCAAATTCAGATCCAGAAAGTTGGGGAAGTTGGGATACAGAGATCTTGTTTTCAGCTTACATGTCACAGCTGAAAATGAAGGAATGAGAAAACCATTCTTGGAACAGTTATGTTAGCATAAAATGAAAGAACTAAGTGAAGCTATAAAGAAGCCTTAAAAGATAAAGAAGTTTCCTAAGTTTGGGATATAGGTAGAAGGTGTAGAAAAGCTGTTTTCTTTTCTTGACAACAGAAACAGGAGGAATTACTAATCTTACGTAAATTCATTGTTTTGTTTCAAGCAAAACAGGATTGAACAATAGCATTTTAATTTGGCCAGAAGGTGAAGTGGCTCGGTTTATCTCCTCTCCAGTGGCTCCAGTATGCATTCTGGCTAAGTTGCTTTCTGCCACCAAGGACAGTTGGTCATTTCTATTAATGCTTCTTGGTGAGTTGTGGCCTCCTTTATGTCATTGTTTACTGTATCTTTATTTTCCTAGCATACTATTTTAGATTTCAGTAAATGTAAAATCTCATATTTTACTTTTACTGTGTGGGTCACAACCTAGTAAACAGAGATGATAACTTTCACTGGTGGAGTTAGGGAAGCATTTGTATCTGTTCTCTTTTATAGAAAAACTACTTTTATTTCAAAAATGTGCTTTGCCTTCTGTGTAATATAAGAATCTAATATGAGAATTCAAGATTCAAAACAGGAAGAACTAACATTATTTTTGTAAGCTACTTGTTAGGGCTTAAATCTTAAATGACCCCCAAATTCTTAAGCTAAATAAAAGCTTGGTTTGTAGCCTGTGGTATTATTGGGAGGTAGTGGAAACAATAGGTGGTAGGGCCTAGTGAAAAGAAGGCTCCTGGGGAATGTGCCCTTAAAGGAGATATTCGGAACCCTGCCCCTTCTTTTGTATCCTGGCTACCATTAGATTAGCAGCTTTGCTACGTTATGCCGTCCCCACCCTGACATTCTGCCTTTCCAAAAATTCAACATGACAGGGCTGAGCAATCCATGGGGACTGAACCATAAGCCAAAATAAACTTTCCTCCTTGTAAGTTGATCATTTTGTCACAGATGGAAAGCTGACCAACATACTACTTAACCTGGAACAAAGTGGAAAGGCTGTAACAAATGAAAAATAATTACCTTATTCAAGCAACAAATTATTCAAATAAAAATTGACCTATTAACATTTATTATAAGGAACTGGTAGTATGTATTGCTTTTTCTCATCAAATGTGATGAGCTTCAAAAATTATTATGAATCTTCAGTTATAGTATCTAAAGGTGTAACTTGTAAGTAAAGGTCAGAAGGTAGAAAACTTATGTTTTTTTGTTCTCTGGCCTGCTACAGATATCTGCATACCTCAGCATGTGATGGGGTTTATGGCCTGATAACCCTCTTTTAAACACAATATTTTAAGTTGAAGATGCATTTAATACACCTAACATACCAAACATTATAACTGAGGCTAGCTTACCTTAAATGTACTCAGAATACTTAATTAAATTAGCCTATACTTGGGCAAAGTTATCTAACACAGACTGTAATAAAGTGTCAGATATCTCATGTAATTTATTGAATATCTGTATCCAAAGGATGCTGGCTACACAGCACACTGGTCTGTTTACCCTTACAATCACATGCTGACTAGGAGGTGCAGATCACTGCTACGGCCTGGGATTAGGTGAATATCACTCACCAAAGTATGGTTCCTACTGAATGCAAATTGCTTCTCACCATTGTAAAGTTGAAGAGTTGTAAGTAAAACCATCTTAAGTCAGGAACTGTTCATCTTTGAATAATGGTCGATATTGTCTTGATTTTTGAGCAAAGCAACTCTTGAGAAAAGTTTTAGTGACTCTGGCCTATGTCACTACAGTACAGTCACTTCACCTACTAGAACTATTAGGTGAAATGACTAATAGGCCAATGAAAGCATTATAAAAGAAACAAAGGGCTGGTACAGTATAATGTGCTGTAGAAAAGAAATAGGATAATGAAATTTAAATCACAAACCTTATCCATCTCCTGAGCTTCCAGACTTCTTTTCCTTCTTATCCTATATACCTACTTTACATTCTTTAAACTTTGAAAGCCTGCTATGTGCTTGGCTTTGTAAATAAAAATGAGTTCACATTTTCCCTAAAATCAACTTGTCCCAATGACCATTTCAGCACTCACTGATAGAGATGGCAGATTATTATCATTCTACTTCTGCTCTTCCCTCCATATCCCTTAATTGGTCAAGACCCATCAATTTTGCCTCCCATGAAACAACCCCAGATTGGTTGTATACTCAGCCTTCTCCCAAACCACCTCCCTAGTTTCAGCCCTTATCATTTTCTTAGAGCTGGGTGGCTCTAACAGTCCTTGAACAGGTCTTGGGCTCCAGTCTATGCTCTTCCAGCCCATGATCTCCGCTACAGCCAGAGGGACAATACAGATAACAGATCTAATCACTGCTTTCCAGCTAAGAACTATTTAGTAGTTTCCTAAGGTCTTTAGGGTAAAGTCCACACTTGTCAGTGTTATAAGTCCTTGAAGGTACTATCCTTTCCAGGGCCTTTGCATTGAGCTGCATCCCCAGTCTTTTTACTTCAGAGTCTCACCAAGTTAAATTGCCCACAAACGGGACTTAAACTTTCGATCCTCCTGCCTCAGCCTCCCAGAATTCCAGGATTATAGGCTTACACCACCATGCTCAGCTTCTCCACTCTTAACAGAAGGAGCATTTAGAGGTGTTTAACAAGTTAGGCTCCTACAGCTTATTTTTAACCTATGGGCTTCCAAATGGCTCACTTCATAACTCAGATTCAGCATAGGAGTGTAAGGGATCAATGTTTTTTAAATTAAGTCTGGAAAACCTTTAATGGGTAAGAAGTACCAAAGCTGCCTATCTGGAAATGATCTAGGAACAGGCATATGCGCTTTTTTTCCCCCTTCCTCACCAGCATTAGGATTGTTTACCTTTTTTAAAAATTAACTTTTCATTTACAAAGATAAGGGCTCATTATGAAAACAAACCTCAAACATTACAAATGTAGAGTAAAAAGGAAGGCCCCACCTTTCCCACTGCTACCTCTCCTGAATGAGCATGCTCCAAAATGACCGCTGACTATATCCCTCCAGATGTCAGTGCACAGTCACAATAATAAATGTGTTCTCACTAGTGCTACTATCAGTACTGTTTGATAAATGGAATCTTATTAAAATATTAATTTGCATATCTAATTTTTTCATATATACTCTTGGATATTTTTCCATAGCAGTTTATATAGATCTTATTTTTTTAAGGTCTCCATTGTATTCAATTATGTGCCTCTACTACACTTTCTTCAAACAGATCATCGATAGACAAACTAAGCCATTTCCAGTTTGAGGCCATTACAAACAGTGCTGCATCTGATTTTACAGTAGATAATTAATGCTAATCTTCCTAAATATACAAGAATTGCAGAATGCTAGGATATTAAGTAAATATTCACCACAATCAAGTGGGATTCTTTTCAGAACTGTAAGAAGAGTTAATGTTAGAAAATATTTTACAATATTAATCAAATGAGGAAAACATCCATAGCTTATTAACAAATAGGGATATTTTCTTAGGTGATACAATGTGTGTGTGTGTGTGTGTGTGTGTGTGTGTGTGTGTGTGTACCTGGTCACACCAACCTCAAAAGCCTGCATCATGCTTATTGAGAAAGCATTTCTTTAATGACCAAGAGAAAGACAAGTCCAGTATTAACACCATGAAAAGTTATTTAACATTTTCTGGACATACTAGCTGATGCTATTACAAGAGAAATAATATGAGGCATTAAACTAGGAGGAAAAAAGCTATCATAATTTGTGGGTAATATACCTCCAGCAAACAAAATTAACTGAAAAAATATTCTTCTACTTTTAAAATTGATATGAAACTCTCACCTTTAAGAAAGCATATGGTGGCACCCGCCTATTATCCCAGAGGCTCTGGAGGCTGAAGAAAGGATCACAAGTCTGAGGGTAGCCTGGGCAAGTATCTCACTATTTCTGGAACATTTTCATGACCTCCAAAAGAAACCTCATACCCATTAGTAATTACTTCACATTCCTCCCATCCCCACCTTTTACAAGCATAATTTACTTTCTGTCTGTACAGATTTGCCTCATCTGGATTCATATAAATGGAATTATACAATATGTGATTGGCTTCTTTGACTTAGCATGTTTTCAAAGTTTAATCATGTAATATGAATCAGTACTTCTTTTTGCTTATTTTATAGTATTCCATCAAATAGATATACTACATCTTGTTTATTCACTAGTTGGACACTTGGCTATGAAAATTAATGCCACTGTAGATATTCCTGTACACATTTTTGTATGGACATATTTTTTATTTTTATTGTTTTTGGTTTTTTGAGACAGGATGTTGCTATGTAGTTCAGGCTGCCCTAAAACTATGTAGCCAAGGCTGGCCTTGAACTTGCAGCAGTCCTCCTGCCTCAGCCTCCTGGGTGCTGGGATTACAGGCCCATGCCACCATGGCATGCCTTGGGTATGTTTTTTAATTCTCTTCGGTATATACCTAGAAGTGGATTTCTGGGACATTCAAAACTCCAATTTTAACTTTTTGATGAATGACCAAACTGTTTTCTAAAGAGGCTGTACTATTTTACATACCCACTGACAAAATATAAGGGTTTCAATCTTGTCAGCATTTGTATTATTTGTCTCATGGCTAGTGTAAGTGGGTGTAAAGTGTTTTCCTATAATGGTTTTGAACTGAAAAACTGTATTTTAATTTTTTTTCTTAAGGGCTATGAAAATATCCAGAAAGATAAATAAATGTGATGCAATGATATCTGTTCTAATATGAATCACTCTTGCACCAAATTGTTCTCCTTTACACCTCTTCTTTTATTACAGGCTGTAGGGCTTCTGAATCGGAATCCTGCCCTCAGTCTTCTCACTTATAAATCAAATTCATTTTCAATCCATTGTTTAGAGGGAGCGTACTTTTTCCTGTTTCACGAAGAGAACTTTTTTTTCCATTTGACTTGGTCTTGGCAAAAGAGACCACCAAGAGGACGTGGTGACTGCACCCCAGAAGCTCTGTGCCCGGATCACAGGTGCCCGGAGAGACAGCTGCCTCTGCAGCATGGGCAGGCTCCACTGGAAAACTATTTAAGTAGAAAGATAGTTCGATAAGATGATCGGAGAGAAAAATTATTGTTTAAAATATCAAATGCCGGGGCTGGGGATTTAGTTCAGTGGTTAGAGTGCTTGCCTAGCATGCAGAAGGCCCTGAGTTCGATCCCCAGCACCAAAAAAAAATAAAAATAAAAATAAAATAAAATATCAAATGCCTTCTTATATATAGCAACCCGTTAGGGAATATAGTGGAAGATCCCAACAAAAAAGATAAAGTATTTAGGAATAAAAGTTAACAAAAAAGTCAAGATCTATACGAAGAAAATTTACCACCACTGTGTTAACACAAAGGAAAGCGCAGAGTTTCTCACCCACTGCTGCTCTGAAGTAGGAGACTCAACATCCTGGTTAGTTCAGTTTTCCCTGTAACAGTCTATGAGTCTCCAACAAAAATACCTCCAAAGATTAGAGCCAAACTAGCTGTAACTGAAGCTCCTGTGAATTGTGACCTACCCACAATCTTCCTGGTTTCTCGTCCAGGCTTGCTACCTGTTTGCTGTGTATCCTTGAACAAGTTACTTTTAACTGGAGATTGGACCCGGGGCTCCACATATGCTAGGCAAGTGCTCTGGCACTGACCTCCGTCCCCAGCCTCATCTGTCTGTCTGATCAATCCATCCATCCATTTATCTGTCTTTGAGACAGGCTTTCACTGCACAGTCAGGCTGACCTCAAACTTGTGGTCCTCCTAGCTCCGCTTCCAGAGCAGCTGGTATTACAAGTACGTGTCACCACACCTGGCACAGTAATTATTCTTAGTAATTCAAAAATAGGAAATATCTTTTTTTAAGAAGATTGATGAGGGCCTAGCACCCCCCAAAAAAGATTGATGAGGGAGGATTGGCCCAACTAGATTTTAAAACAGCAAATTTAAAAATTCAGACAGATCAATGAAATAGAGAACTCTATTTGGAAAATGACAATTGACATTTTGAGTCAGTGGATAAGCCAGGTGTGAGGGCACTTGCCTGTAATCCCAGGCATGTGCTGGGAGGCTGAGGCAGGAGGATCTCTATAAATTGGAGTCAGCCTGAGGTACATAGTGAAGACTAGCCTAAACTACATACTGAGACCCTGTCTCAAAAAAAAAAAAAAAAAAAAGGTGGTGAAAAAAGGAGGGCTCATCATCAGTGATTTTGCAACAGAACTTTCACTTCTTACAAAAAGATACTCTGGATAAAGCCAAGATCTAAAAATATAAAAATAAATCCATTAAAGGGAGAACATTTAATAATGTGAATACAGTATGACCTTCAAACCTAGAAGGCAGAAAAGACTGACAAATCTAAATATATGAATTTCTGTAAGACAGAAAAACAAAACAAAGTACCATAAATAAAATCAGCAAACAGGCAAACTGGGAAAGAATAATTGTAACACATACCACATACCCCACAGAAATGTTTTTCTTAATATGTAAGTAACTCCTACAAAATATTAAGAAATGGCGTTCTTATTACAGCCAGCCTACGTGTGAATGACAAAAGAAAAGTTAGCACAACTCAAGAATGGATTAATCAACAGAAGGGAGGGGAGGGTAGGGGGGGGAGAACCAAGAGACACCATGTACAGGTACAAAACATGTTAAATGTGATCAATATATGGACAATGTACCAATACATGTTCTTGGTTAAAAAATTAAAAAAATAAATAAAAAATGGATTAATCACTGGCAAAGAGATGCAAATATCCTATGTATGAAAAGATAATCGTTAAAAAAAAAAGATAGTCAACTTCACTCAAAAGACAACTCAAAACCATTTCTCATCTGTTTGCCAACATGAGGTTGCAGGGAAACAGACATTCTCACGCTGCTGGTAAGAGTAAAATGGTTATAATCTTTATGAGGCCAATTTGCCAGTATCTATTAAACAATGCACAGATTAAGAACCCACAAAGAAACCTTTGAGCTCCTAGGAGTTCGTGCTAACGATATTGCATTTGTGTACAATTAGAACAAGGATGTTCACTGAAGCACGGCATGTAACAGGAAAATAATCGATACTTAAATGTCCAAGTATTACGGACTATTAAATCATTGCACATGTGTACAATGGCATAAGGCAGCTCTACAGATATTTAAGTGAAATAAATACGGCACACTGCACACTGCTTTGAAAAAGATACATATCCCACATAAGAACTAACACACATACACAGAGAAACAATAGCTATAAAAATGGTGATATGTGCATAAAATAGATCTGAAAATATTTCCAGGAAATCATGATCACTAATGGCTTGTGGGCAGAATAAAAGGCTGGGATAAGAATGGTAAGAATATTTACTTTTCCCTGTACCTTTTTTTTTTGACAATACTGGATTTTTTTTGTATGAATTACCTGTTTCATTGTTACACTGAATTTTAAAAATTCCCCTCATTCCTTTTTCCCCCCTGGTTTAGTGAGGTAGAACCCCGACCTTGGGTAAAGCTGGAGCTGTCAGAAGAAAAGGCAGAAGCCAGTAATTCCCGCCGTGGGCCTCGGACCTCCAGGCACTGGACTCAGAGAAAGGGAGCGGGCAACCTGACCGAAATGCAGGTTCCCGGGCCCCGCCCCAGACGGACGAAATCGGAGTCCTGGAGCGACGCCCGGAAATCTGCGTTTCCGACAGATTCCGGGGCGAGCTGACTCGAGGCCCGGCGGGGCAGGAGCCTCAGCGCGCACCGCCCCGCGCGCAGCCGAGCTTGCGGTCCCTCCCGCACAGCCGCTGCGGCCCGGGCCGGGGCCCCGCCGCGCCGCCTCCTCCCCTCCCTCCTCCGCCGCCCGAGCCGATCCTAGAGGGCTGGGCCAGCGGCTGGGCTCGGGGGCGGGACCCCGCGGGCAACGCGAGGCGAAAGCGCCGCGGGAGTCGAATGCTGTGAGGGCGCACACGCGGACCGGGAGGCGAGTGGGGCTGTGCAGAAAAAGGGGGGAAGGAGGGAAACGGTGGGAGTGGGAAGTAACTTTGGGAGGGGGGAAAAAAAAAACTCCGACTCCGCCGGGACTCGAACCCGGAACCTTTGAATGCCTTCAGCCTCTAGAAGTCCAATGCGCTATCCATTGCGCCACGGAGCCACCTGTTGGAGCCTCCGCGCATCTGCCATATTAAGCCAGAGGCGGCGGCCCTGCGCCCTCCCCACTACCCCGCAGTCGTTTCTGTCGCCGCAGCCCGACCGCTGTGACCCGGGACACTGCCAGATCGGGCAGCCGCCCCAGACGCGGGCGCCTGACCTCCCCGCGGCGGTTTCTCGCGAGGTCGGCGAGCCGGCGAGCGGAGGGCGGGCGGTCGGAGTGCCCCCAGCCGAGCCCTGACCGCCCCAGCACGCCGCACGAGTGACGGTGCGCCTTCCTCCCCGGCCCCGTCCTGCGCCCAGCGCCCCCGCCTACCGGGTCTCTCCGGCGGCCGCTACCGCCCGGCCGGGCCGCGGGGATGCAGGCCCCGCCGGCCGTTACGCCGTTCAGCGGGCCGGCGAGCCGGGCACTTCGTCGCACCTGTGAGCGGCAGACGCCGAGCGGGCGTCCCGCGGGCTGCGAGACGCCGGCAGCGACCCCTCCGGGGCCGGCTCTTCCCTGGGACCCGCCGCGGCGAGCCGGGGCTGTGGCCGCGCCTGTGTGCGTGCTTGTGCGTGTTTATTTGCGCGGGGTTCGGGAAAATGGAGTTTGGGCTGCATTTCGCTCCCCACAGACCCAGAGCCGAATTTCTGAGGTATCCGGGCTCTGGTGGACTGAGGGGGGCGACACGCCCCGCGCCGCGCTTTCCTGCGAGAGCTCGTCCTGGCGCCAGGAGCCTCCCCTAGCCCGCGCGCCCGGGACACGCGACTGCGTGGGCGGCGGCCTGAAGGCGACGGCGCGCGTGGGGGCGCGGGCAGCAGGAAGACGCGCACCCGAGCGCGTCCGGGAGGTCCCCTGGGGCAGCCTGGGCTGGAGCCCAGCGGAGGGCTTGGCACCGAGGCTCAGAAGGTGGCGATCGCCACGAATCCGAGGGGCTGCTTAGCGGGAAGCGGCCCTCCAGTGCCCCTCTAATCTCCCTCCGCACGACCCAGAAGCCGCGCACCAAGTAGACGGCCTAATAAAAGCAGCGTGGTTGCTACGCAACTGCCGCTGGCAGATAAAACCCTGCTGCCGGCTCCAATCGGCGCGCCGCTTTTTCCAGCCCCGCCTACCACGGCGGGCTCGCTCTGCAGGCTCCTCTGCAGCCCACTCCTGCCCTGAGCTGGGATCGGTCCAGAGCCCTGGTCTGCCCAGCTTCTACCCGCCCGACCTCACCTGGCGTCCACGCAAAGTAGTCTCTGGCACTGTGCTAAAGGGGACAAGGGAACGCTCAGAATCAGTGTAGGATGGTGGGCATCTTTACATTCATCGTGTTCTTTATAAAGACGGGAAACTGCAGCTAAAAGACGTTGAGTAACTCATGTAGGAACGCCAAGCTAGCGAGTGTGGAGAACCGTGAAGAGTCAGGTTTTATGCCATTTGCACACTAACATGTTAGCTTTCAGTTTCGTGGAGCTTGAACACAGTGGGTTAGAAGTAAAAAGCAAAAGCAGCGGCCAGAATGCCAGCGTATTTGTTGCCTGAATCCCCGTTCTCACAGGAAGAAAGCATATGGGCCCCAGACTCGTGCTTGCACACCAAGTGGTTTGCATTATAGGTGAGGAATGCTGAGTTTGGAGAACCCACCATGTTTAGTGAGCAGTAAGCAAGCCTATTCATTGTACCTCATGGAGACATTACCTCATCCCACAAGATTGCTCGCTACAAACGCAGCCCATAAAATTGGCCCAAGGAGAGAGCAACCAATCTTTTATTTTTGGCAACCAGCAAGGACGTACAAGGACACTAAAATGGTGAATTGCCTGTACAAAGAGTAGTGGGAGAGCCCTGATTGATGCCAGGCCTATTTCATCCCACTTTAGTGTAAGCGAAGTTCTTTGGCAACAAACATTTTATATACAACATTATGTCCCTTTAATAAAACAGTTGTCTTCACATTACCTACAGGAGGAATTCTCACGTGCGAAAAATTCACCCTTAGAATATTATTTTGTTATTTTATTTAAGAAAATTTTTATTGAACTCTGAAATATGCTAGCCGCTGGTGATATCTCAGTGTCTCCACTGGGTTTTTGTTTTTGTTGGGGGCGGGAGGAGTGGTGTCGCTGGAGATTGAGCTCAGGGCCCCGCACTTGCTAGGCAACTGCTATACCACTAAACTAAATCCCCAACCCCTCCACTGGCTTTTACAGCTCAAATGAGGGGAAAACCATACAGAGGAATTCTGCCTGTAGGTATTGGAACTAAATCTTAAATTTTGAGATGCCGTTGACATGATTAAGTAACAATTAATACTCACATATAAAACTGGAAAGTAGGAATCGGGAAGGAGACTACGTGCTAAGGTAAGATGTGCGTGTGCTTCTACTTACTGAATCCAAGAATTGTCTAGTTGAGACCAAAAACCCCTTGTCTACGTCATGGAATATACTACTGAGATACAAGGTTAACAGTGTGGAAAGACTGGGCTTATCTGAAGCACTCTATGAGCAATCAAGATTGTACTTTGTACACCCTGCAATTAGAAGACTGGGAAAGTCACAGCGGAACCAACCACCAGGTGCGTGGTGGTTCTCCAACAATAAGCAGTTTATCTTGAGTCTGGTTTGGAGCCAGCAGTGATAGCTTGTCAAAAGAGTGGAAACATATTTAGTTGCCATCGGGGGAGAAAGATCCAGTGAGTTTTGTTTTCTCCTTTTATACACTAAGAGCTGATTTCTCAGGCAGGACAGGTTCGGAGCAGCCATTCTACCACCTGAACCAAGAACGTCTGCAAGGAAAAAAGGAACTTCTTCCTTGCTGCCAGCAGAGGGAGCCAAAGAACGGGTTACAATCGCCTGCCAGAGAGGGGCTCTCTTGCACTTCTGCAGTTTGAGTTCCCAGACAGGAAAGCTGTGTTTTGACACTATTTTGTCTCGGCGTTTTTGTTTTGTTTTGTTTGATTTTTATTAGTACAGTTGGCAGTACATAATGATTACATTCGTCGTGGGGGGTTGGTACATGTACATAACACATCTTTTCCTACCCTCCCTTCTCCTCTTCTCTCTGTTCCCTCTCTTGATCCCCTTCCCATTTGCAAAAGATAAAGTTCAAATCCAGTACAAACCTTTAAAGGTCTTCAGTAACACTTTCCACATTTCTTCAGCGAGACTGCTTTTAAGTTGATACATTATTGTTTTTGCAGTGTTTGGGAACCATTTTGGCCTCCTCCTGAAGCTCTAGAAATTTGCTGTATTTGTAGTAATTTTCATTAGCTTTGCTCTGCTCCAGAGGGTAGGGTTGGTGGCATATTAGTTTAATTCAATTTAATAAATATTTAGGGATGATACAGTTAGTTCCACTGTCAGAAGTGGAGTAGAAGTTTAAAACATAATTCCTGCCTTTCAGGACCCTCCAGATTCCCCGGGAGAAATACAACCTATGTGTACAAAGCAATATGCATACGTACAGTGCAAAATAGTATAAGGAAAAAGTGGCCCAATGTGATTGGGCATCCCCACTAGTAAAACGTTGTTGAGTTTGTACCCCTAAATAATAACTACAAGCTACTATACTGTTTATAAAATGTATTTCATTAAAAAGTGAGATTTTTTGAAAACAAAATCTCTAGTAGTAAAGATTAAGTTTCCAGACTGTGGAGTTCAACTCCTGATGTTCAGTTTGCTTCTTATTTGCAGAATCTGGTCATTAACTTCTCTGAGCCTTCTTTCCCTCAATCTAAAGAGTCCTAAGATTGTTAGGAAGGTTACAGAAATTAATCCTTCCAAGAATTTATCTCAGTCCTGGAACATGGCAAGTGTATAGCAACTTGTTGCTTATTATTAGCAAGCATTTCTCCAGAAAGGAATCCCATATTTTGCTGGAGCAAACCAAATTTCAGATAGGGCATCAGCTATATTTGTTGCAATTTTAGTAACATTCTCCACCTCTCTACCCCACTCCTCCACAACTCTAGGCATTGAGTTTATTACCAAATAGAAGAACACTTAGCTCCTCAACCTGAAAATATCTGCTCCAGTTTCAAAGTTTCCTGGCAGTTTTCAGTTTAACAAGTTGGGTGGATAATTGTTTTCATTTGTCCAGCCACATGATTCCCAAAACAAGGATGTAAGCCAACCCTAAAGGGCCCCACCCATTGGTTTTTGTGATAGGGTCTCACTATGTAGCCCAGGCTACCCTTGAACTCACAGTTCTCCTGCCTCAGCCTGTCAGTTGCTGGGATTATAGGTGTACACCACCATGCCCAGTTTAGGCCAAACCTAAAGACTCACGAAGACTTGCTTCTTGCCAGATAAAATCTGCTCACGTTTAAATGGTGACATTTTGCATCCTGAAATATTTTAGCTCTGAGTGTTCAGTTAGGCCAATAACCAAACTGTACTGGGTGGTCAAATGAGAATAGAGGAAGGGAAAGAACATTTTCCAGGATGTGGAAATTTAGACATCAAGGCAAAAAAAGAGTCAAACTGAGTCTTTATAAAAGTTAGGATTGAAGAAGTGTCAAGATGTAAGGCTGGGCAGACAGGATTGCAGCCAGATAGGGGAGATGGGAGGAAACAAGCTTGATTCAAGATGAGTATTGTGGGTTTAATCCAATATGTGGAGCTACCGGTTTCTTTTGACATGAGAAAGGCTGTGCTTTAGCATGATTAATATTGGAGGTGATGTACAAGCTAAGTGGAATGGAGTTGGAGGGTCAGCGAGACTCTTATTTCACACCATGTAAAATTTTTAAAATTTTTATTAGTCTACTTTGCAGTACATAATGAGTACATTCAGCCTAGGGTGTTGGGACATGTACACAACACATCTTAATTCTTTTTACTTCCCCTCCCCCCCATATCTTGCACATTGCATTTAATTTCTACTTCGTGTTTTCCTAATGATTTCTTCGTCTCTTCTGCAAGCAGCGGTTGAGGGTTTACTTGTCATAACAGTGACCTTAAAGTCATACAAAGATGGCAAAGACATGTGCTTGGTTTACAGCCTAGAAGAGAGGATGACAGGTGTACAAGCAGGGGAGAGATGGCATCCTGAGAGAGGAAGTCAGGGAGGCAGAGGCTGCGTGTGGGACGGACAGCCTAGCCTGGGGCGGAATTGCTTGCAAGGAATGCTGGATGGCGAGTGACTACTAGACAGACTCCAGGACGCGAGGAAGCAGACAGGACAAGGCAGGAGGTGGGGAAATGGCAGAGGCCCAGCGCAGCAGCGCACAGTAGCCGAAAGGTGCCTAGAGGGCCTCAAGTGCAGCAGATGCTGCGGAGAAGGTCGCGAGGGCTCTGAGCACCGGCGACAAGGTCAGGCTCGGATCAGCTCCACGGTTCTGTCCCAGCAGTGTGTTCACAAGACAAGTGCAGCCGAAGATACAAGGAGCATGACCCAGCCCCGGAAGGGAAGGGTTTGGAAAGAGCTGGTGGGATGTCTCTGCTGTACTGCTGTTCAGAGAAGGCCTAGTCAGAAAGGGAAACTGAGGCGGATGCAAGTATATCATATCAGAGGCAGGTGGCACCACCACATCCAGACCTCATGGCTGGCCAGTTGGGAGTTCAGACCAGGTTTCCAAGGATGTCGGACTGTCCCGTTAAGTGGCAGTTGGCTGTCTTTGCTGTCGAGACGGCTGGGCAAAGCCTCGGCCTGAACTAGGTCTTCTAGGCTGGACAGGCTTTGAGCCTGTTCAAATCAAAGAGCACAGTCATTCTTTTAAGCACTGAGACTAACCCGGCTCTCTGTTGGTCTCTGCGAACACTGTGGTGAAGAACATAACACACCATCCTTGCTCCTGTAGTGCTCGCAGTCTTGAACAAAGTCAGAAGAGCATGGATGAGCAGGACTCAGCTGGGAGAGTCAGTGGGGCCGAAGCACTTCCGGTGCAAGCTAAGGAGCCCAAGACTGAGCAGCCCAAGTCACCTTGTGCCTGGCGGGGGGCCTCTGAAGGGGCGGGGGTCCCCGTAATGACCCTCCGCCTCTCTTTGGGCCCTTGTCCTCACTCCAGCGAAGAGTGAAGAAGTGGGGCTCTCAGTGGAAAATAGGGGAGTTAAGACTGATATGGTATGAAACGAAAGTTTATCTAAAGTGTGGCAAATGCAGAGGAAGCAGAAGGGAAGCTATCTGAACAGCAGAGTGGGCTGCAACTTAGAGGTTCCTGAGCCAGGTGCCCAGTGAGTGTGAGGTGCATCCATGTTTATAGGGGTAAACTGGTTCCTAAAAACTGTTTTGCTAATTGGTGTGGTCTAGGCCAATCAGGGTCTTCGCCTTTGTTTCTGGGACCAGGACAAGGTCAGTTGGGGATTTCTTAAGCATGAAGTAAAATGTGAGTAGCACTTTCGAAAAGACGCGTGTGGCTGATTTATTTCACTTAACATTATGGGCTCAAGGTGCATTCGTTTCATCTTGTGACCTCAGTCCCTAGCATTGCGCCAAGCTCTCAGGTGCCCCTTGGGGTATTTATTGACTAAATGAGTCCTGCAGGTAATATGGAAGCTACCTATCTACTAGCTCATATTCTGCAATTGACCAGAAACTCTTGAAAGCTAAATGTCCTTGTTTTCTGATTCTCTTCTAATTCTCTTTGCTCCCCAAAGCCTTGTATACCGCAGGTACTCCATAAATGCTGCCTGAATGACATTGTGGAGGAAGTTGATCTTCATTGTCTTGCTTCCTACTTGCAGTTACCTAGGTTGGGAGAGTGGGCCTTGATAGCTGTCCCTCAGATCCATATCTCTTCCTTCCAAGTTTACAGCAAACTAGTAGGATGACTCCTCTTGGCAAGTGTATGGGGGGGCAGTATTCTGGGGCCAATTCTTGGACCCCGGGCAATTTTAACTCTTTAGAAGCTGAGAATAATAATGAAATAGTAACACACTGCGCCAGGCCCTATTCTGAGTTCTCCATCTGTATATGAACTCACTCCACATAACAACCCTTGAAGATAGGCAGAGTCAATGCCCCTGTCCCAGGTGGGAAAGCCAAGCACAAGGAGGAAGGCAGGAGTGGATCCAGGTCCCCATCCCCATGTTCATATTTGCCCTACTTTAAAGCTACTTCTACCAGGAAAGAGATCGGGAGAGAGCTGACAGGCACCCGAGAACAGCCTTGTTCCTGGTGGTCCTCAGATTCTGACATGCAAGACTCTTGTTGCTCAGCATTCATTCTGAGGCCAGTTAAATCTGAATTTCTGGAGGCGGGACCCCGGCACCTGTATTTCTAAAAATTCCTCAGGTGATCCTCCGATGCAGCCACATGTGAAAGCCAGTGTGGCCCACCCTGTGACTCGGTTTGCATAAAGTTTGAGAAGTACAGCCTTAGGGATCCAGTGTTCAAACGCTCATTATTCTACTTGGGCTTCTGTTATTAATTTTAAATCCTTAATAAGCAGATCTCAAAATGCCATTAAAAAGCTCAGAATCAATCTGATTTACTAACCCCAAAAATGACCTTTTGGGAAAATAGGACCTTTTACTTTCTGCTTTGTGGGAACTGGGGAAGAGAAGTTATACTGCTAAGGATGTCAACCAGAACCTAGGTTCGGTCCAGAAGAGGCTGCCTCCCTCCTGAGCAGACTGAAGGAGCGGCCACAACCAAGCTGATTAACAAAAAGAATCTTCTAGCCAGAAGAATCCACTTTTGGGGCACTTCAGCTGTTTTCCATGGCATGTTTCTGCCCTAGACCCACAAATGACACTGGCAATCCTTTGTCCTAGCAGAGCTCTTGGTACTCTCCTCAGCTCTCTGGATCTCGCTAAAAACATTTCCCTCTTTCAGTTCTTTCATTCTTTTGCTGTTGCTTTAGAATGTAATTCGCTTCACCCTGTCTTCACCAAGTTTTTGAAATTGCTTGACAGGGTACATAGAAATAAAATTTTTACAGGCAGTGGTAGTTTTCAAAATCTCATCCATTCCCCACCCTGTGATCATACAATCTCATCATTAAACCAGACAGCAACCATCGGTGGGCATCTGACTTGTTTCTGGGAAGACGGTAGGAAGAGAATGTTTCAGAGAGGCCTGGCAGAGGCTGGTGAAGAGTTTGGGGCGGTCGGGGGGGAAGTCACGTGACCTTTGGAAATTACTTAACCTCCAGGAACCTATTTTCACACGTCTAAGGTGGAAAAAGTCATTTCTTTTTCACAGTGTTGTCATGCGGATTAACTGAGCTGCTGGCACACACTGCTCTGACAGTAAGGATCTATAATAGTGATTTACTGCTGCATTAAAAAATCACCCTGAACCTTCGCAGTTTAAAACACTAAAAATTTATTATGCCACATTTCTGTGGGTCACGGATCTTAGCTGAGTGGTTCTGGCTCAGGGTCTTGCATGAAGTTGTCTGGACCTGTAATCATCTGGAGGCTTGACTGGGGCTGGGAGATCTGCTTCTAAAACAATTCATTCACATGGCTGTTGGCAGAGGCCGCAGGTCCTTGGCACACAAAACCTCTGCAGAGGGCTATTTCCTCTGGGAGGACAGGAGAGAGTGAGAAAGAGAGAGAGAGCAGCCTGTGATCCAGGCTCAGAAGTCACACCCCATCACTTTTAGCATATTCTGTTGGTCACACAAAGCAACCATGCTGCGGTGCAGAAGAGCATCGTAGGGTGTGACTATCAGCAGGCGGAGTATTAGGGTCTATCTCGGAGGCTGGCTTTCACAGCATTTGTAACATTAGGCCTGCTCTTTTATAATAAGGCAGTCGTAGTCTTCACCTCTTCACTGCAGTCAACAAACATTCCAGAAAGAAAGTTGAAGTGATTCAACTTTGTTCTCACATTTTTACTTTTGCTGGGTCGGAAGCGTCTGTCTTCACATCCAGCATACAGTCATGATTCAGAAATTTAGGACTAGGCTGAGCTTGATGAAACAAGCCTGTAATCCCAACACTGGGAGGCTGAGGCAGGAGGATCGCAGGTTCAAGTCCAGCCTGGACAAATTAGTGAGACTGGCTCAAAAAAAAATAAAAGACTGGAGATGTAGCTCAGTGGGGAGGCACTGAGTTCAATTCTTAGTACAGCCAAAAAAAAAAAAAATAAATAAAGAAAACCAAATAAATAAATTTTGGACCCAAGTCAGAATTTACCTCAGTGCATCTGAAGAACGTGGAGCACACTGGGGTGCTCATTATTTTATTGTTCTTTGGTACTTGCTTGCTTTCTCCTTGAAATAATTCATTCTGTGCATTTTATTCTATCTTTAAGATGTCAGTAGACTATCACAACCAGCCAAAAATATGCTGGCTGCAACTGCCCTCCTTTTTCTAGCATATCTGCCCTTGCATAAAATTACTTCCGGATCCCTGACTGTGCGGTAGTATAACAATGGATTCGTTTGTCAAGAAATGGGGTCACCATGATTTGTTACTCAGCTCTCCAGTAGCAGACTGTAAAATGCGTAAAAGAGAAAGAGCCAGCTACTCTTAAGTGCTCCAAATTAACAATGGAGAGGCATAAGGAAGAAGAGCCAAGCTTTCCCTTCTGTTTATCTCGATGATCCGACTTGGTAGCCCAGGCTCTGTCATTTTTAAACCGATGACAACAACAAGTGGAAAGACCTCCAGGATATTGTCCTAACGCATTCCCTACTGGAGCCTTGGACGTGATTCATGCAAGTGTTGCACGAATGATGGTTGGATGGATTCGTTAATTCTTTAGGTACCGCATGATGAGGCTGACCCTCAGCCGGCAGCGCCCTGGAGTGAGGGCCGGGGCCAATTCCTCCTGCTCAGGCCTCCACTCTGCTGGGCTGTTACCGCACTGTGCCTGCCCTCATAGATGGCCTGCGGCCTGTGTGAACATGGGTTACTCACAGGACTCGTCAGAGCGGGGGGGCAGAGTGCAGCCAGCTGGGAATGTGGAAGGGGTGGGATTTGGCAGTTTCACAGCTGCAAGAAGATGGGTCTTGGAGGAGGAATATGACTTCAGAATAGATCAGAGAAGGACGAGCCTCGTGTCTCATTGTTGCCTTTCAACAGGTGGACTTAAGTTGGTTTCAGAGTATGTTGCAAGGTGCAGAGTTTGCTGCTCACGCCTGTCTGTGGAGACCTCTTTAGTTTGAGTTCTCCTGAGAGAGCACCAGTGTAATTTTCTGCTTCTCTCCCTCTCTCCCTTCTTTCCTCCCTGCTTCTTCTGTCTCTCTCCTTTTCTTGTTCTCTTTCTCATCCTCCCTCCCACTTTCTCATTTCCTCCTTCTTTACTCTTCCTCTCCTGTCCTTCCCTCCTCCCACCTCTACCCTCACTTTCTCCTTCTCTCGGTTTAGATGTGTTTATAAAAAGCCTGGCTATCGGATGAGAAGACCTAGAAACCTGGTCTGGTCTTCTCACCAACTTAGAGTATCACTCAAACTCTGTGGATCTCCACGTCCTCATTCGTAAAATGACCCGCTGCTCAGGGGATCTCTAGTACCCCCCTAGCTCTAAAACGCTTCTGTCCTCTGAAGTCCACAAGACTTTGGGGAGTAGCAGAGAGAGTCCCCCTTTGATAGGTGGCATCAGCTGTCCCGGCTGCTCTCTGTCTGCCACTCTCCCCTACTGTGTAAAGTCTCAGGCTGGCAGATGGCACTTAGGTTCCCAAACTGGCTTTAGCGAGGCCTCCTTTGGATAAATGACATCCTTGTCTCACTAAACCTGACCAACTCAAATCATGCCATATGTGCCTCTTTACGAAAGTGTCCCTGTACCAGCCAGATGGATGTGGAGCTTCCTGGGCTCCCAGCTACGAGGTGACACGGCCCTAATGATGGTACATCTGGCCCGGAGAGGTGGTTTTGTTTCACTTGTCGGCTTCCACATCCTGTCTGAATTCTATTTCTCTACTTAAAGTGTTTTCTCTTCTTTATTTGTTCAGTAAACTCTTCTTGGGGACCTGTATGGACCTGATGCTCTGCAGGGATCCATAATGCAAAAACAAATAAGCCACAGCCCCTCCCGTTCTGAGCTGGCTCTGACCACGGCCCTCCTGGTACTCTCCCATCTCTGCCTACTTGACTCTCCAGCCTCACTTCCCTCCCCCCAGACATTGCTCTGCCTCAGTTCGTCCCACTCGCCACACTGTCCCTTTCCCTGGGGAGGCTTTGCACATGCACATGCCCAGCCTGCCCCCACCATGACACACACACATGTACATATTTGTGCACATGCACACATGCAAGTGTACACATGCACATGCATGCACATCTCCTACCTTCTCCTTGGTTGAGGTTTCCTCATTCCGAAGGTTTCAGTGTAAATATTCCTTCCTGAGAGAGACCTTCCCTGACCACTTCCACCCCTCACCCCCGAAGACATGCCCCTCATTTCTCTAACTTTCTTCTCTAAACACCATCTGATCATTTCTTTTTTAGTGTCCTTCTCCTTCAGGACTTCACAGTACCTGGCAGCATTGAGGAGCCAGGTCTCTTGGTCACTGCCAGATCAATTCCCAGTACCCAGCAGACCCTGGATATGAATGAAGCTGTGGAAAGAGGGACGCATAGACAAATTCTACACCAGAAGTAGAAGCAAAGGCTGGTGGACAGCCTGAGAGGACAAGGCCCTGGCCACTGACAGGGGAGGGATGGTGGCAGGGTCTCTTGGAAGAGGTTTGTACCTGATCTTGAGGAAGGAGTAGGAATGAGCAAAGTGGAAACAAAAGGCAAGAGCAGCCCAGGAAGTAGAAAGAGCAAGAATAAAGGCAAGCAGAGGGGCCTCTTGATTCCAGGGCCTGGGAAAAAGTTCAGTAGGCCACACGGGGCCAGCACTGGGGCTGGCAAGAGGAGCTGTGAGCTTGTGGAAGCTGGCCAGGCCTCTCATCCGCTTGCCCCACCCCCGCTCTTTCTGCCCTGAACACCCTGCTGAAGGGCCTGCACAATCTCTGGCGCTGGAGTATTTAAGGTAGCAAGGCATTCCAGAGAGCAGACTTCCTCTCTTCCCTTCTCTTCCCTCCCCTTCCATTTCTGTTTTCCCTTTGTTCATCTTATTCTTCATCGATTCAACTGTATTTGCTGGGCTCCTTCTATGCATCAAGAATATATTCTTCTCACTCTGCTTTGAAAGATGAATCGGACCCCAAGCTAAAAATCATTGTATCGGGCTGAAACTGTCGTCAGGGTACAGGTGAGAGCTGGCAAGTGGGCCAATAAGGGCAGAAAAGGGCTCCTGTTGGACCCCAAAGTAGGCCCAGGTTTAGAGGCATCTCCCAGGACAGAAATGTGGCAGAGAAAGTGGCCTGAGACTTTGTCCCTCATTGCAAGCCCATAGGAGATACCCTCTCCTCCGCTTCGTCAGCAGGTGCCGGCTGGTGGGTGCCGAATCCAAGGTTTAGGTCTGGGGAAGGAAGGCGGGAGGCTGAGCTCAGAGCAGGACAAAGGGGCACCTTGAATTCCCATGGCAAGGTGCCGGTGGAGGACACAGAACAGCACGGAGCGTGACCTTGTTTCCGAGCAAGACACACACATCTTGCAGTGGTGAGGATCGAGTCCAGGGCTTTGTGCATGCTGTACGAGTGTGCTGACACAGCTATGTCCTCAGCCTTGCGATCTTAACTTTTAAATGTGTTGGTTGCTTTTCTCTGGGGAGGAAGAGTGTAAATCTGCAAAATTCACGAGCTCCCCAAGGAAGGAGTGAGAATGTGCCAAGGGACCATCTTGCTCTGCAGCTCCTAAAAGCAAAGCTGTTGAATGGCTGGGTCCTCAAGGGCAAGCTGCCCATGGTGAGGACACTGCGGGCTGACACAGTACTAGGGAGGCTGCTAGCCAAGACAGACATGCAGAGGTGACAGCCCTGGAAGTGGGATGGCAGCCTGTGGTGATGGCGGTGGGAACGTATGTGTGGCACTTAAAATTTGACCCTGGATTACTGGGCCGGGTTTCACGTGTCCTGTCTCCCTAACTTGACCTTGCAAGACATAACTCATATATCCCCCAGAGACTCCATTCCAGAGCTGTCCAAACCAGCAAGATGTCTCAGTACTTGTGAGTTTTGGTGGATCATGTGGAGCTGAGGAGGAGGAGGATGGCTTGGAGCAAACCCCACCAGTGCAGCCTGCAGCCAGACCCCACGAGGCCACTTCTCGCACGGCACCTTGCTTGGCACAGCTCCATAGGAAGAGAGATCACCTCTTCTGCCACCCAGACACACAGAACAAAGAGCCCAGGGAAGCTTGTTTAAATCTCGGTTAAGTGTTTTTTTGTGTGGTAGAAAACAAGAAATAAGGACCAGGAAGAGCCCTGACAGGCAGCTTCGGGCTTACAGAGGAAAAAAATGTCACCTCAAGAATGGGAAGAGGAGACAAAGAGGGTAATGTGAGAGGAACAAAGCTAGGAAACAAAGTAGGCAGGAGAATGGGGGGAAGAAAGGCAGTGGAGAAACAACGGGGAAGAGAGGGTGCATCCAAGACGTGGAGTGGGGTGCGGGGGGCGCAAATGGCCAGCAGCAGCCGTTGCAAGGCAGACTGGTCGAGTGAGGCCTGCAGATTCTAGCGCCCCTCAGCATCAGTGCTGGAGGGGCCAGCCCCGCCCTCTCTGCTGGTTTACCTTACAAAAAGGACGAACTGGGCCCCTTGGCTGAGCCAGCCCGACCTGCCCAGAGGCTGTGGGTGAGCAGTTGCTCCTGGCTCCTGCCCTGTGCCCACCGCACCACATGGCACTTCAGCAACACAGTAGCATGGGGACTTCCAAGGAAATGTGGAGAGAAATGTTCCCGTCTGTGCGTCTGGGCTGCCTTGTTCTTCGGCAATGCTGACCGTGCTGCAGGAACAGTTCACGAGGCTAATGCAGGACATGGAGGCAAGCTGTAGGATGGAGGGTGCTGACTTACTAGGCACATGGGTCAGGCCTCCAGTGATGGTACAGAGTTTACTTGTCCACTAACACACATTAGTTCAGTATCTGCAGTCCTAGGAATAGACCAAGCAAGATAAACTCCCCGATGTCTCGGATTCCGGTTTACATTCTAGGTTGCCTGCTAGCAAGGAGTGGTAGACATGTAAACAGGCCAACACTTTTGCATGCCAATACTAACTGGACTGTGCACAACACTTTTATGCCTTTTTCCTCACCATTTCCAAAAGAGCCGGTAGTCCCTTCAGAGGTGGGAGGAACAGGAAGGTTTCAGAGCACAGGCCCTTTCTAGGAGAGCAGACTGTTGTCTCCTGTGTTCCTCCTGCCAGCTTCTTTCCCTATTTTGTCTTCCTTCTTTTCTGGAACAGTCTTTAGAACATGCTAATGTCAGCATGTGATTCCCTGCTTAAAAAGTTTCAATGATGAAGCCCTGGTGTGGTGGCACACATCTCTAATCCCAGCACTCAGGAGGCTGAGGCAGGAGGATCACCGTGAGTTCAAGGCCTGTCTGGGCTACAAAGTGAGTTCAAGGCCAGCCTGAACTACACAGCGAGACCCTATCTCAAAAAAAAAAAAAAAAAAAAGTTTTGATGATGAAGTGGTTGGGATTGGGATGCTCCTGACCCCCAAGAACTACCATCTCACCTGGCAAGTAACCAGGGGAAGGGGACAGCCAGTAGGTCAGTCCTGTGATTTGATGAGCAGGAGCCCAGAGTCTTCCCTTCTGGTGCTGTTGTTGGAGGCTGGATCCTTTCAGGTTGCAGGTGGCTGCTACATGCAGACACCACATCACACAGCAGGAGCAGAAACACTTCTGTGTGTCCACAACAGGGAGGGAATTTTCCCCAGGGCTCCCAGCACACTGCCTGCATCACTCCTGGGCTAGACTTGAGGGGACAGCTCTCCTAAGTCACTAGCAAAGGAACAGGATTTCATGTTTGTCTCTGAGAAGAAAGGGCCATGTCAAGGAGTCAGGGGTGATTGGTGGCTGGTTGGTGGACAGCCAGCCACAGGTGTCTGTTACAGGTAACTTCCCCCCAGCTTCAGGGTAAACTCTCACGCTCTGTAACAAGACACTAAAGACCCTTCATGGTCAGGCCCCCCTGCTCACCCAGCCTCATCTCTGTCAACAGCGTCCAGCTGTGTAATTGCAGTGATTCCCAACCTCCGTCTAACGCCTCAATTCCTCTGCCCATCCTGGCCCTGGTCCTCACTGCCTCTTTGCCCAGATAGTGCTTGTTCTTTCCTCAAGCGCACGGCCTCTTCCCAAACCTTCCTTGGCCACTGCCTTCAGGTTGAGCTAGAAGTTGCCTTTACGCAGGAAGCTCACGTGTAGCCAAGAGGGACACGCAGAAGAAGGCCCTCTGATGCTCACCAGCTGGGTAGCCTCAGACAAGACATTTAAACTCTCTGAGAAATCTGATTAATTCTTCCATAAAATGGTAAAAATGGGTCTAAAACTAGTGCCTGCCCTGTTGGATTATGAAAATTATAAAGCCTGCAAAGTGCTTAGCACAATATACAGTGCATCAAATGTGCTCATTAAACACCGATTCTTATTATTTGGCGTAGTTATTAGCATTCTCGTGGAGGGACATGTGTTGACACACACTCAGAGAAGCCTACTGCCAGAACGTGAGTCTCAAATGGCCCTAACATTTCACCAACCATATCTGCTTATGACAGATAGGCCCCGTAGGTGTTTTTTGTTTCTGTTTGTTTTTGTTTTTGTTTTTCTGCTGGAGTTCATACTCAGCGCCTGCTGTATAAAAAGCAAGGGCCGTATGGCTGAGTTGCACTGCCAACTCCTCGGCAGTCTGGGGCTCTGGTCTTCATTGTAGCCGGATGGTTTGTTGTGTACTGCAAGCATTTCTGAGGCCTCCTTTGCCACTACCTCTGAACTCTGTCTCCATCCAAGGCTGTCTCTGAGAAGAAACGAAAGGCGCCTGCCCATGATTCCGCTGAGCTTTCTCCTGGCCTGACCCTGAGGAGGCTTCGCTCCTGGGCCCTGTGGAATGTCCCCCGTCTCATCTCTGACCTCTGAAGGATTACAGATTAAGAGGATCTCTAGGGGGGGTTCTCCAGGGAGGATGGCAGATTGGCTCATGAAAGATCTCTCAGTGTTAGCGAAAAAACTCTTAAGAACTATCATTTGAGGTTCAGTCAGCTCATGGGTACGTGGGACATAAAAGAAATATATTATTTGGTCTCTGGCCCAGTTCTTAGCTCAGGGCTTCTAAAGCCCTTGTAGTTGTTGAAGGACTAGGAGTATCCTTTGTTATACTATTGGTCTTGTCCCCAGCTGATGACACAAGAGCTATTCAAGACTCTTGGAATCTCCGCAGTGATAAGAGTGTCTTTTTGTATGTTAATGAGATGAACTTGGGAGGAGAAGGAGGGCACTAGACAGCTTCCAGTTGGGGTCTGGTTACGGAGAAACCAACCATGTGACTGGAAGGATGGAACTTCCAGCCACACTCCCTGACCGCTGAAGGGGGCTGGAGACTGAGTTGCATCACCAAGGGCTGTAGACTTAGTCAGTCATACCTACGTAATGAAGTCTCCACAGTAACACTAAGCAATCAGAACAGATCCCGGTTCCGATTCAGGGCTCCCCTGGGTTGGTGAACACATCCCTGTGTCAGGAGGGTCGGTGTCCAGAAAAAGCTTGGAAGCTCAGCACCATCCCTGCATACTGCGGGGGCAGAGGGACCTAAACAAAAACCCAGGGCAAGACATGGATTACTAACATTGCAAAATTGTCACGTGCTTCTCTGGGACTGACGATTGTTAAAATCATCACACGCTTATTGTGTATTATGGGCTTGAAAAAATGTGCTCTACTGTATCTTTTATGAAAGTGTTACTCGCATTTACTGTATGCCAACCTTGTCCCTTTCCCAGAAACCAAGGCTAAGTCCCCGATAAGTATGGGCGCATCCCACACTCACCAGGCCGTCTGGAGCAGGCTGCCCCCTCTCTTGCAGCACCATTCTGCTGCTGAGATAGCTCTCTTTCTTTTCCGCTATGAGTCCCGCTTCTCCATCCTTCGCTGGAGTGAGGGCAAGGACTTAAAGCGGTGGAGCATCACTCAGAGACCCCTCCGCTTGTCCACTGAATTTGATTCATTCCAATGTTTCTGAGTCGGATCTACTGTCGTAAACCAGTAATGGTAAACAAAGTGTTTTCCTGAGTTCTGCGTGCTGTTATAACAAATTATTGCACCTGAGGAGGACTGTCTGGCCCCCTCCCCTATTTACAGCTGGTCCATCAGAAAGACCTGCGAGGGCACCTGAAATGGAGGAAGTCTTGTGGGGCAGTGTCAGAAGTGAGTTAAACTGTAGGATACCAGTGGTGTCTTCAGAGAATTAGAGAATCGTTTGGTGTGTAAAACCCACCTTTCGTGTCAGAATTGCTGAGTATAGAAAAAGCTTTTCTTTTAGTTTTCTCACCTGTTCCTACCCAACTGGAAGTTCCACCGGACGCTGCCTGCTGGAGCGCCATCTTCAACTGTATTTGTGTGAGTGTGTTCTGGGCCTGAGCTCTAAAGTTTCAAAAGCATCTGTCTGAATTTCCATTATAAGTTGCAGAGGCTCGTTATTTAATACAGGTTATGTTTTAGGATTAGAGTTTTAATGTACTCTCAAGTAGTTAGCTAATTCCAGAAATAAAGAGAGAAAGAGAGCAGAAAGGAGCTAAGAGTGGGAAGCAACCTTTGTCTTTCATTAATGCCCAAATCTGGATAGTTCCGAGCAGGTAGGCTTAGTAACAGAAGAGGAGGGATGACTAGGGAGGGGGCTTTTTAAGTATGAACTCATTAACAAAGTCGTTTTACACGGGCAACCCGCAGAAAATATAATTACAGTAAACAATAAGTTGACTTCTTTTTAAATTATAGCAAATATTCTGTACTTTTTTGTTTACAAACATCTCCCAAACACTGATAATGCCTAATATCTAACAACTATTTAGTACTTACTCAGTGCCAAGCACTGTTCTAAGTGCTTATACTCATTTGCTCATTTAATCATTATAGAATTGCAGTGTCACCTTACAGTGCTATTTAAAACTAGTTCCTCACCTGCCAGCTTTGTTCTCCACAGCACTGGTCACTCTTTGACATATTATATGTTTGCCCCCCACCGGCATGGTCAGATTTTGTTTCATGCCCAGCAACCCTAACAATGCCAGATGTGTAATAGGACAAATGGTCAACCCAAAACAAAGGCAGTGAATGAATGACCAAAGGTGCTATGACCTGCACTTTACAGATGAGAAAACTGAGGCTCAAGTGGTGAAGTAGCTTACTCTGTCCTAGCTGGGAAGTGGCAGAACTGAGGTACGCAGTGACTACAGGTCTGGAATGAGGCAGGACTGGGGACCTGTGCGGTGGCACAGATCAAGATCTGCGGCTCACAGCAAGGAGAGAAAGCCCTGAGTGGGACGTGGTAGGCACTGAAGGTTAGTGCAGGTGGCTGATTTTTTTCTTTATTGCGGTTGTGCTTTTGTGCAATCCTAACTAAAAGTAATGGTATGAACCTGACCTACATATAACAGATATATCAGAACCCCTTCTGTGTGCAAAGCACTGAGCTAGGTGTTAAGAGAAATAGCATTAACTATCAAAAAGAGACACTTGCTACTGGGGACGCTTATTATCTAGTTGCAGAAAACATTAACATGTGAGAAAATTAAATAGCAAAGTCAGTAGTATTAAAAGTACGGAAAAGTGGCACACAGTTAAGGCCAAACCCAGGGCCAGAGATGCAGCACCTCACCTTCCAGGAGGGAGCAGCCCTGAGGCTGGATGGACCGGAAGCTTCCTGGGGAGAACCGAGAGGCCTCCCTGGGCTGGTCCGGCTGGGAGGGATGGGAGGTTCAGGAAGGTGAGAAAGCCAGGAGGAGGGCTGGGGATTTAGCTCAGTGATTAGAGTGCTTGCCTTGCAAGCACAAGGCCCTGAGTTCGATCCCCGGCACCACAAAAAAAAAAAAAAAAAAGAAAGAAAGCCAGGAGGAGAGTGGGGGCCAAGTCATGCCACCTTTCTGACACTTACTTTCTCATCTGCAAAATGAGAGAGAACAAAACTGACCCATGCGACGGATGTGAAAGTAATAAACTAATATAGTAACATATGTAAATACCCAGCACAGCACTCAAGACATGGTGGCCCTCAAAGCCATGGAAGAGACCTGCCAGGAAGGCTGGGCTCTCAAGCCCAAGATGCAGAGGGCAGTGCCAGCCCTTGGTGCCCGCTCAAAGGCTAGATCAAACACGAGCAGAACAGGACAGGAAGCTGGAAAGATAACTTAGCACAGCAGCAGGAATTCCTGTTATGAAGACAGTGTTGGTTCAACAGGATGTGGGGGGACCAGGGAAACAGATGGCCAAGGAGTAAATGTTGAATAATACAGGACAGTGTTGCCCTCCCCAGCTCTGGATAGACAAGCTAGTCTATTACTATTGGTTTTTCTTCCTCTTCTTCTTTTGGTTTCTTGTACTGTTTGCTCACCTGCCCCTGAAGACAATTCAGGACTTTCCACAAAATACATGTTAGTACTTGTTTTTATAAATATAGCTAAGATGGTGGGAGACTTTGTTTTATTCGGTCTTCATTTCTGTTGCATTCAGGAATATTTCCATCCTGGATCTCATGATTATTTTGACTCTGTCAATCAAGAACTCAGTGACTGAAATGCCTTCGATATTACCATCAGTTGCTTGTTGAAACATTTTCATTTCTGAAGGACGTTGTGAACTATTCATCTATGAAAGTGAAGCTAGAAATTACAACATAATTTCAAAGTATTGCTGGGGGGGATACTGTCTACAGAAAACATAAAACTGCTCTGTCAATTCTTGCTACTTTAATAGAATGAACTAGGACATGGTGGGCTTCCACTGTAGCTAATTTACATTCTGTGCCTTGTATGTGCTGGATATAGCACTAGGTTCTGGGTGTATAATGGTGAACTGGATAATTCCTCACTCCATGGAATTTCATAGCCTACTGTATCAAATAGACAACAAGGGCAAGGGTGTAGCTCAGGGGTAGCACACTTGCCTAACATGCAGCAGGCCCTGAGTGTGATCCCCAGCACTGCAAAATCAAACAACCAAACCAAGCCAAAAAGAAAAATAAAAAAATAGCTGTCAGCTCATTGCATAGCAGGATGTCCCGATTTTTTACCCACTTGTTCTCTGAGATGTAATTATGTATTTGTGAATACTTAATTCATGTTCTTCCCCAGAATCTTTTGTATATAGAGTGCGCACATGGATGAAGAAGCAGGGAAGGTGTGAATCCAATCAGGGTCTTAGCTATTTAATCAGCACTCTGTTCTAGCCATCCCCTAACCACCCAGGAGATAAGTATGGTTGCTACCTAATAAACCACGGTAGAAAGTTACTCCTTGTTCGTATTTTTGGCCCAGACATGTTCTCTATATATCTGTTGGTGAATAGGGCATCACTACAGAAACGATGCACACCTCGTTCCCATGGTTATTTCATTTTCCCCTTGGAAGAAGACTATGAGGCAGATTGAATCAGGAGATGAGTGAGTGGAGTGGATGAGAAGTGACTGCCTTCCAGTCTTGGGCAGACCTTCAACCCTGTGAGACTGACCCCTCCCAATCTGACCTGCAGCGCCAACTCCCAAGGTGAGGTTAGGCAGTGTAACTGCACACGATCACCCACTACAGGCAAGACTCCATCCTCGTAACACGCTCTTAATTCCGCGTGTTAAGTCACTCATTTCCAAGAATCCTGAGATCCCCAAGACAGGAAGACCCCACAGAAAATGGCCCGAGTGTGCTACTACAGATGCTTCTGTTCTTAAGGTACATTTGAGTAAAATAATTTAGGTTCATGGTGAGAAATATTTTTTCTCTTTCTTGATCTACTTACTTCTCGTTCTTCTCTAAACTTCTCCTTGGAGTCTACAAAATGTATCACTCTGGTGACCTGGGAAAGCGCTAAATAAATACAAAGTAATAATGAGGAGGCTCTGAGCTGCGTGGGCAATAGAGGAAGGCTCAGTGGCACAGTGGGACCGGAGACACGCACCTCAGAAGGCGCAGGGACCTCGTGTGTAATGTAAGTGCTGCTATGCTTGTTTCTGTCACCTAATCAACAACATAAGCTCTCTGGGGCAGGTTGTACAGCCTGCTTTCCATGTAGCCACAATGCAGTGTTTGGAGTACAGATCGTGTTCAACGTGATAGTCGATTGTGGTGTCAGTTGGAATGAATGAAGAAACACCTAGTGGATTAGTGGGGCACAGTCTAGGTGTGTCTGGATGATTGACTTGTGTAAGAGTTATTATATGGTTATTGAGAGTTGGTTCGCATGCCTGTGTTCTGAGAAAGCTCCCCGCTGCGCACCTGTTCCTCCAAGGTCTGGCTAACCTTGCAGGAAAAGTTTTACTATCAACAAAGAATTTACTTGGAAATGCACTCTGGCGACGACCTGACTCCTGCCCAGACCTGGGGTGAATGCCTGAGGTAAAGTCGCACACACTCATGTCCCAGAGGGGGGCATTCCTTTGTCAGAACACAGATAAATATGGGCGCAGCCCCCAGGTGTTGCTGGCTCTTCTTTTTTTGTTTTTTGCACCCTTGAGGCTGCTGGTCCCCCTTGGTTGCACCCCCACAATGGCCTGCTGATTTCTTCTTTCCCACCCTTGAGGCTACTGGATGTCTCTGTGCCTTGATGGGGGCTGCTGCTGGTTGCGCCTCCCCGACTGCTGTTTTCTTCTTGCATCCCACGTGGCTGCTGCTTCTTTTAGCAAAAGTTAAGATCTCTGCTTGAACATACTCCCGTGCTGTGGATTGCTAGTGACAGAAACGATGAATTGGTGGTATGATTTCCTAGAGTTTGCCCCTTTTCTCTTACTTTCTTTATTGTTATTAAATAACTTAATTGATCTTTGTGAGTGGTGTCTTGTCTCCTTCCCCACGAATTGAGCCCTAAGACAGTAAGCTTGTGCATGGCAATAGCAAGCATTTACCCCTTGCTGTTACAACTTGTAAGTGCAACGTGAAGAGGGAGACCCACCCTGGATGTGCATGTCACCAGCCAGTAGCCTTGTAGCCTGAATGAACTAAAAAGGAAAAGAAGGAGGAATTCAGCCCCCCTTGCTTCTCTGGAGGAACTCTGGCCTTCACCATTACCTTTGGACATTCGTTGCCAGATCCTTCAGCCTCACAGCACAGACTCTTCAGCCTTCCGGTGCAGACCCTTTGGTCTTCCGATATAGACTTTGCAGGGCATTCCAGACCTTCGACTTTCAAATGGATCCCCCAGCCCTCCAGTGCATTCTATTCCTGACTCCACTGCCAGCCATTGTAAGACTACTTTGTAACTCCTTTGTGTAATACACACACACACACACACACACACACACACACAAACACAATCTAATCTGTTACTCTAGTGACTGCTAACTGATACATTCAATAAGCATGTATTGAAAGTAGGAAAGAAGGTAAACAGGCAAGGAGGAAGAATTGTGTATATGGGCACCTAAGCTTCTGACAGAGATGCACACAAAAAAAATGTGGACAGAAACCTGAAGTGTCAATAAGAATAGTTTGCACTCCATCTTTAGAAACCGAACCCTTGGCTTAGCCTGGGGAAAACCCCGGGCAAAAAGCCTGTTAGAAGAAGAGGTCTTCCCAGGGTTTGTGGGTGTCGGAGGCTGTGGCTCCTGCTTTGGTGCTGCACCAGCTGGGGGCAGCAGTGTGACCGCAACCCCAGGGGAAGCAGGCTGGCCCACTGATGGAGCAATGAGTGGTGACCCTCAGATGGCTCCCAGGGGCAGACATTGAAGGCCAGGCTTTCTTCTCCTTGGGCTCCCCCAAGTGCCTTCCCACAGCCCCGTAGGAACCTGTTTGAGAAAGCCCCAGGAAAGAAGCAGCTCTGCCGTGGTGGCCACAGAGCCCAGACCCAGTGGAGGCTGGGTGAGGGATGGGTGTTAGTCCTGAGAGCAGCTTTGGCCCTCCAGGGAGCGCCGAGGCCGGGCCTGGGGGGAAGTCATGGCAGCCGACACGACCAGCCTCGTGGGACCCTGTCAACGCACACACTTTGGTCACACAATCCATAAAGCGTCAGGGTTTGTGCCTCAGGGCTTGTGGCCTCTCCGTCATCAAGTCAGCCGGGGCATACCCGCTGCAATGTTAGAAATCGCCAGCAGAGGGCACCCGTCACACAGAGGTCGCTGGCTGCGCTGCCGGAGATCGAAGCTAACATTTTCAATGCTGGGACAGACAGTAGTCTTGGGCTCCGTGATGAGAAGCACTGAGAAGTGTACGGCATCACCTCTGGCTGTCCTGACAAAACACGTTTACCTTTATCGGATCCTTAAGCACCAGATAAACTCTAATCCAAAATTAATCTACCAAACTCCACCTAACAGCCTTCAGAAATGTCAAGGTCCGAGAAGTTCAAAGAACAGCTGAGGAATTGTCCCAGATTAAAAGAAACTAAAGAGACGCGACAACTACATACATTAAGTTGTTGATCTTCGACTGGCTCCTGGGCTGCCAATAAAGCAATATATGTGAAGGACATTATTGTGACAAATGATAGAATCTGAATTTGAACTGTGGTTTAGATAACGGTAAGACATTACTATAAAGTTTCTTAAACCTGGTAATTGTACTATGTTTACCGAAGACAATGTCCTAATCTTAGAAATATTTAGGGGAATATGGCACAGTCCCTGCTTTTAAACCTCTAAGAAAAAAAATAGAACATAAGACCATAAAAAGAAATGGATTTGGCTCAAGTGGTAGAGTGCTTGCCTAGCACCAAAAAAAAAAAAAAAAAAAAAAAAAAAGATGGTGCAAAATATAAGTACAGTATGAATCCAGGTAAAGGGTCACAGGAGTTCCTCGTACTCTATGTACTTAGAGTTTTTCTGTAACGTTGAAATTATATCCAACTGAAAAGTTATAAGGAGAAAAAATTCATCCTACTTCTCCAGAGCTTGGGCCTTGTGGTAATCACGTCCTGTTGGTGGCAGGGAACTCCCTCGGTGAGGGTAGGGAGTGTGGAGAGGCCTCTTCTTGGTAAAGTGTAGCTGCTGCCGACGGCTGAGCCCTGGCCTTTGTCCTGGGCTGGCCAGAGTGGCTGCACACAAAGCTTGCCTGATAACAGAATCGCCTGACCTAGCAGATGGCCTTTGCTGCAAGTATTTTGTGAATGTCATTCATGTCTACACTGGCAGGAGAAGCAGAGGACCCAGCTAAAGGTGGGATGGAGCTATAGGGCCTGAGACACAAAGAACATCCAAAGGCCTCTGCATTGTGGAAAAGGAGCATGATTTAGAACACGTAAAACCCCACCTGGGGCTTCAATGGGGCAGTCCTTCCAGCAGATAAGATTGCTAGCATCTGAATGAGCAAGGGAAATACTAACACTAAAAAGACTGCAGTGAAGAGCAGCTATTAAAAAGGATACGGAGAGAAAAAGCCCGTGGTATGGTGTAGAGTACCCAGCGTGTGCTAGAATCATCCAAGAGCTCTCTCTCCCACCTGCCTATCCCAGAACTGATTCATTTAAACCTGGGATGTGCCAGTGAAAATTTTGTCTCTAACAAATACCTGGTACTGCTGCTGGTCTGGACCAAACTGAGTTACAACAGGGTAGAGGCTGACTCTGTCCATCTCCCCCACTGGACAGGTCCTGGCTATGAAATACACATGAGGGCCATGATCAAAGTATTTTAAGAGGACCAAGAGTGCCTGGGGTCACCTCTGGCTGGGCAACAGCAGACAGTACAGACAGCATCATGGATGAAATTCCACTTAAACTGGGTTCAGAGGAGATGGAGTGGAGGAGAGGCTTTTAGAGAGAAATAACCACGTATGAGAAAAGACCCAGAAGGACATCCAGTCCAAGTTCATTTTGGGGCTCCCTATGGAAATAATAGGCAGAGAAATAGCCAAGAGGCCTGTGTTTCAGGTCAGGAGTTTGAACTGTATTCGGCAGCCACTGGGGAGCCTCTGACAGAGACGTGACCAGAGGCAGGGCTTTCAAAAGATTGACCAGGTAGATATTTGAAGGATGGGTTGGGGGAGAGGAAGCCAGAGCTAAGGAAACTAGATAAGAAGTCCTAGCAAAAGGTTACAGTGAGATAAGGGCCAGAGAGAAGGGTGTGGCAGCAAAGATGAAAATTAGGGAATCAGCATACAGCATATAGCTAAATGGAGAGTTGAGCTACATAAAGAACCCACTTGTTCTATTAAATGGCTAGCCTTGAAATACCACCAAAACTATTGGTAGGAAATATTCAAGTTTGCATCTATCTATCCATCTATCTATCTATCTATCTATCTATCTATCTGTCTGTCTGTCTATCTATGTATCTATCTCTCTCAGTGCTGGAGATCAAACCCAGCACCTTGCATGTGGTAGGCAAGTGTTCCACCACAGAGCCACACCCTCAGCCCCTGCAGAAATGTTTTTAAGAATAAATTCACCAAATATATTTAAAGAATAATTATTACTGAACATTAAGGGTGAGTTTTCATATAAACATTTTTCAAAGTCTCCCAGGCAGGAAGTGGGCAGCTGGAGACAATGAGAGCTACTAATGTTCGACGGACAGCCCGGGAGTCAGGGACAGCCCTGGTTTGTAGTATGTGTGGATTTCCATGCTGTGGCTGATTTCAAGCTAACAATGTCAACCAGCTTGCGAAACACTAGAAATGTGTAACAATTGGCTCTTGAGAGGTAGCATGAGTGGTGTGGCGTGCTCCTGAGTGGAGACCTAATGACCGCAGATGGACCGAGGCGCTGAAGCAAGTAGAGGGTAAGTTGCTTCTCAGTGCCAGCGTGTGGACCCGGAGAGCCAGGGTTCTACCTGGGGGAAGTCCCAGGGCTTTGCCAGCTTTGAGCACCATGGAGTGGCGAATGGGAAATGAGTGGGATTGGTTTTATGGTCCTGGAGCCAAGAAGGTCATTTCACATAGCAGAGTAGAGAGAAGGAAACAGGCTTCAACTAAGAGGAAGATCTGGTGTTTGTGTACATTTCTCTCTCTGTTACTTGGCAGCTTAACTGACCCAAATCTCAGCACCTTCCCTTTAAAAAATAAGGATGAAACTAAGAATGTCTCCAGCATGATGCGTAACCCAGAAGGGTTTCCACCCAGGTGGGCGTTGGACTGCTTCCTCCCCTTCTTTCTCCCATGTTGCTGCATTCGCCGCTCTCCAGCTGAGGTTTCTGCTGGTGGTAGCCCATAGCTGCCTGTCCTCTTATTTCTAAGGACTGTCCCAAGCCTCTGGGGTGGATCCTGGGAGTCACGTTTACCTGCCTGCTGCGGAGAGAGGCGAAGCAAGAGAAACCACACATGCTCCTGCGGGCTTTCTCCACTACACTTTGGTCGCTCGCTAACCCTTTGGATTCCAATAGTTTTCTGATAATTTTTCCTTTGTCTTAAAATTGGGATCCTTTCACTTATAGTCTAAAGAACCTGAGACCTCCAATTATCTACCTTTCAAAATTCAAGTACTGACAGAAATCACTGGACTAGGAATCAGATTTATAATTTTCACCTCTCATAGGCTCAGTTTCCCACTATAAAATGAACAGACGAGGCTCATGCTGTCATCCCAGCACTCTGGGAGGCTGAGGCAGAAGGATGGCAAGTTGGAGCTCAGTCTGAGCATCTTAGTGACTCAGTGAGACCCTACCTCGAAATTTTAAAAAAGCAAGTGGGGACTGGGGATGTAGCTCAGTGTGATGGCCTGAAGTTCAATCCTCAGTACTGCAAAAAACAAAGACAAATAAAATACCAGATGAGCATAACGAATTCCAGCGTGACTCTATGTATCTTTCTCCTAATATGGAGTGTGTCATAGTAAACGTCCACTCTGTGTCGTTAGTCATAAATGAGTTGCTTCGCATACCCGGAGACCTCCGTATCTGAGCAGTGCTGAGTAACGCCCGCAGCGGCCCTGCTGGGCGCAGGTGAAACTCAACTAGCCTGATGGTCCTAGAGGGTCCTGGAACTTGTGGAGGGTCCTGGAGGACTGCTGACTGCTGGCAAGTAGGTCAGGTTTTTATAAGTATTTTTGAAGACATGCAGGAGTCTTCGGGTTCCCAATGCTGGCTGACCGGCCAACTGCCTGTCGTGTGTCTGACAGCTGGATGGGCGTGGGGAGAGGGGCGCATTTTAAATCACACGTAGCCAGCTGGAGCCTTCGCCGAAGAAACAGATCTCCTGTGTCCCAGAAGAAACTTAAGGGGCTAATTCTTAAAATTGTCTTTATTATAAGAGTGAAAGTATACTTACTGTGGAAGATGTGTATATTTATAAAGTATAAAGAAGAAAATAAAACAATCTGTTATCCAGAGATCTAGAGATGATGTCTAATGCCAATTTGATTTATATCTCTCTATTTTGTGCCAATATGTTTAACATCCTTATTAACCATTTATCTCAGAAATTTTTGTGAGTTCCTCATTAAAGATTTTAAGTAGTAAAATATGCAAATGGCTTAAGATCAAATTAACCAAAGACCTTATAATCAAAAACAAGATTGATCTACTTCACCTTTCGCCATCCATAGTCCTGCTCGCCTGAGGAAAATTCTTAGCATTTATGTTTCGAATCCATTTGGTGGTTACCCCCGTATTTTTTTCATATTTTTAAATAAGATGCCATTTATTAATTTAGCAACGTCAGTGCTTTCTGCTGTCTCCCTAGTCAGTTCACTTCTATTTCATGCCTACCTCCTCCCTCACTCTTCTAAATATAGTTAAGTTAGGACTAAGATCTTTCCCTGGCCTCCTCAACTTCAAAGAACACAGTTAAACTCTCGTTTCCTAGTCCATCAACTACAGATACTATCTCTTCACTCGCTCCTCACTTTGTAAGATAAGGATTTGACATTCCCGCATTTCCCTCTCCTATCTTCTCTCTTCCACCTCCAAGCCTCTGTTGTCTCTCCTTGTTTTTAGTTTTTTGTTTGTTTTTTTGGTTTTTTGAGACAGAGTCTCACTACGTAGTTCAGGCTGACCCTGAATTTGCTATGTAGCCCAGGCTGGCCTCAAACTCACAGTGATCTCCTGTCTCAGCCTCCTGGGTGCTGGGGTTACATGTGTGTGCCACCACGCCTGGTTTCTGTCACCTCGTCTATACCTTTACATTTTTGTTTTGAAATCACTGTTGAGTTGATTGTGTTTATAAGGTTATGTTATGGTTTGCATCTCAAATGTTCCCCAAAAGCCCATATGCCAAAGGTTTGGTTGCCAGCGTATGCGCTACTGAGAGGTGGTAAACCCTGTAGGAGGTGCAGTCTAATGGGAGGAAGTTAGGCCGTTGGGGGCATGCCCTTGAAGGGGTATTGGGACCCTGGTCCCTTTCTCTCTCTCTCTTGGTTTCCTGGCTGCCATGAGGTGAGCACCTTATTCCACCACACTTTCCTGCCATAATGTACTGTGTCACCTCAGTCCTGGAGCCACAGGACCAAGCCACTGTGGTCTGAAACCATGAGCCAAAGTAAACCACTCATTTTTTTTTTTTTTTA